>NW_021026229.1:760989-792900 GCF_004153795.1 Camellia sinensis
CCTTTTTACTTACCTGCTTTTGATGGTTAGTGTTAGGGCACGTTTAATTTAGGCATACCTTATGCTATGCATGCGTGCATTCATGCATTCGTATTGCAACATTAGGCTCGGTAATCATTCACGCCAACTGCATTTGTACTTCAAATTCAAAACTGATATGTTGATAGTTGCGCATTTCACCATGCCACGGTTTAGGATAGCCGAGCGCCAATTCGTAGCAAACTTTTGTATGCGAAATGCATAGGCACTGTAACTGGACTTGGATCATGCATGTTTGCCTAAACGAGTGCTTGTTTTTGGCACCGGAGTACTATGTGAGTTTATTTTAATGCTTTTAGCATGTCGCATGCGTGTGAATGCTGCCATGATAGTATGCTTGCCATGCGGCCTAAATGCTTATGGTGTTATTACTGTTGAAATGCCTGTGGGTGGAGGTTGGATTGTTTGAGTTGGAAAAACTCGTGAAATCCGTATTTTAGACCTACTTGCAAGCTAGGCCAAATTCCAAAGCATTTTTCAAAACAAACGGATATGCAAATGCTTATTTCCAAATTAGGCAACTTAGTCTGATACTTGTTTGCTGCGTGCAATAACATAGTAACTTCTAGGCTAATAAATGCGAATAAGAACACGTAATGTCTTCAAAATCGGAATATTCATGGTTAGTAGAGGCCCGGTCTTCGGACGGGCGAAAGGGGTGTCTAGCTGGACCTTCCCCGATCGTACCCAAGCTCCCGAGTCGAGAAAAACTCCGGTGATGACGGACATGTGGCCTTCCGCACCGAGTCAGGGTTTCCTAAATTTCCCCACGATGCAATGGATATGGCACGCAGGCCAAACCAAATTTTGCCTAGGAAAGGCATGTACGCATACGAGCCATGTCTAACACAGAAAAGGTACCACAACCCTCAAACCAACATACCAGCGTGGAATAGGCGCGTACACATGCAGAACTGTGCTTTAACGTGAAAAGTAAGGGCACATACCGGACCAAGCTCGACATGGAAAGGCGCAAGCCATAGATGGAAGGTGATGCCATGAATGCATGCAAACTATAATGCAGTATTTACAAATATGCAATGATGTATGACAATGCAACTACTTACGATGATGTATGACAGTGCATGTTTTTTTTTTGTTTTTAAAATGCAAATGATGCATAAAATGCATGTTATATGAAATGCGCGACAACACGTGGCTTTAAAATACATATGTAATGCAACTTATCGAAAGTCGTTCGGGCACGACAAACACCGAAGGACTTACACCTTCAGAGGATTTAGGGTCTCCTAGACCGTGGCGATACCTGTGCGGCTCGTCTGGTTGCTCCAGCTTTAAATGAACCGTACATACAATATCGTGCCTGCAAAGAAAACAACTCAACAGGTACGATGTATAGCAATGTATTTGAAAATGCGTGACAACGCAAAGCAAGTGGAAAGCATAACGATGTTGTGAAAGCACAAACATGTAAATGGAGCACGCGATCTACGCAGGCAACAAAATCGATTGTAAGCATGCGGTCTGCGCAAGTAATGATATTGAACGTAAGCATGCGGTCTGCGCAAGCGAAAACATGCGGTCTACGCAAGTAATGAAATTGAACAATTATGCGGTCTACGCAAGCAATACATGCGGTCTACGCAGGTAAAGAAATTGTACAACAATGCGGTCTACGCAAGCAAAACATGCGGTCTACGCAAGTAATGAAATAATGCGGTCTACGCAATCAAAACATGCGGTCTACGCAGGTAATGAAATTAATAATGCGGTCTACGCAATCAAAACATGCGGTCTACGCAGGCAATGAAATTAATATGCGGTCTACGCAAGCAATACATGCGGTCTACGCAGGTAAAGAAATTGAACAATTATGCGGTCTACGCAAGCAATACATGCGATCTACGTAGGTAAAGAAATTGAACAATAAACATGCGGTCTACGCAAGCAATACATGCGGTCTACGCAGGTAATGAAATAATGCGGTCTACGCAATCAAAACATGCGGTCTACGCAGGTAATGAAATTAATAATGCGGTCTACGCAATCAAAACATGCGGTCTACGCAAGCAATGAAATTAATATGCGGTCTACGCAAGCAATACATGCGGTCTACGCAGGCAATGAAATCAATATGCGGTCTACGCAAACAATACATGCGGTCTACGCAGGTAAAGAAATTGAACAATAATGCATGACAATGCAAAAGTGGATGTGAGACAACGCAGGTCGTAAGGAATATAAGACAATGCAAACGAGGCACACATGCCAATGCAAATGAGGCACACATGCCGATGCGAATGAGGCACACATGCCGATGCGAATGGGGCACACGTGTCGATGCAAATAAGGCACACGTGCCGGTGCAAATGGGGCACACGTGCTGATGCAAATGGGGCACACGTGCCGATGCGAAATGAGGCACACGTGCCGATAGGAATGAGGCACACGTGCCAATGCAAAATAATATAAATTGAAATAAATGAGACACGCATGCCTCATAAGATGCAAAATGATACAAGTGTAGTACGCATGCCACACGGAATGTAAGACGATGCTAAGTGTGACACGCATGCCACACGGAATGTAAACGATGCTAAATGTGCGTAACAACGCACGTGTTTCGGAATGCATGACAATGCATGGAATGAAAATGCAATGACAATGCATGAGAAATGTGCATGACGATGCAAAGGGGTGCGTGTTACAACGCATGTAGCATGCATAACAATGCGAATGTGAGGCGCATGACAGCGCGATGTAATGCACCGAAGTAGTGTGATGAACGCGTGCAACACACATGGGGCAACTTTTGAATTTAAAAGGATACAAAAAGGATACACCTTGCACGAATTCGAGCGCCACGCACAGAAAACACGACCTGCGGTCAAAACGGAGGCCAGTTGAGCGTCGGAGATGCACTTTCTTGCACTTTCTTGAGCTATGAAGACCAACAACTTCTCATAAGGCCTAAACAAGGCTGTGGGAACCCCACCGGCTGGGAGTGGAGGCCACCGGCTGTCCACCGGCTGAAAAATAGATCCATCGGCACAATATACTGCTGGCCGGCACAAAATATTGCCAACCAGCAAACAGTTGCTGAGTCGGGGTAGTTTCGGCAATTCACTTCGGGTGTTTTAAAATAGGGTTTCACACCCTATTTCCTCACTTCCCCACCGCCGAAAACTCTCACTCTCTCTCTCTAGAGTGTTTTTCTCTCATTTTTCGCCCGTTTCTTCGCGTTCTACGCCCGTTTCATCGTCGGATTCTCAATTTTCTTCGCGTTTCGGACATTTTCAACCGATCACATCTTTGTTTCGGTGCCTCGTTTGGCGTTCCCACCTTTTCGGGGTTTGTTCCCCTTGCTTTCCTCTTCATTCCCGTGCCTTTTCACATTCCGGCCTTTCCGGCCATTTCCGACCCTCTCGGGAGTTGACTTTCCGGTTGACTCTTCGTATTCCGGCCCGATTTTCCTTTTTCTGGCCATTTTCCATCATTCTCTACATGGCGGACGACATTCCACGTGGCGGGACTCCCCCGGACCACGAGATGGATCCCGAGGTCGAGCTCCTACCTTTGAGCGAGCGCCCGTTCGACCCGGCGACCTACCGACCGGCGGTCCATGTTCTACCCCCCGACAGTCTGCGCCAGTTCCGGAGCTTCGAGAGGCACGTGGCGCCCGAGCTATTGCTGCGCGAGCCTACCTCCCATCTGTCCTTCAGCACTTCCGAGGTAACTCTTCCTCTTCTGCTTTACTTTTCGCAATGTAGGATATAAAACGGTCGTAGCTAGTTGTACTCTTTAACTGCTGAAATCCGATATATCGTAGACTGTAGTTAGCTGTAAACATACATGCAACTGTCATCTGTTTGAGATTGGCACATGCACACATACAGCACTAACCCCGAATCATTCAAACACACGGCACACACTGTTTTTCACTACAAACACACCGGTACCCGGTATTTGTCTGAATCTGTTAAATTTGCACGCATGCTATGTCTGTTCTGAACCCTTCAAACATGTTGACGCATCACACACTGTAGTTCACTGTAAGCACACCGGCACCCGGTATTTGTCAAAATCTGTCAAACTTGCACGCATGCTTTATCTGCTCGGGACCACCCAAACACGCTGACACATCACACGCTGTAGTTCACTGTAAGCACACCGGCACCCGGTATTTGTCAAAATCTGTCAAACTTGCACACATGCTTTATCTGTATGCTTTTCAAAACTGCATTTTGAATGTTGCTTTGCAATTGTTATTTTCTGTTTGCAGGAGGGTTCCCATACCATCTGCGGGTATGGGAATACTGGTGCTCGGGAGTGGTATGATGAGCTCCCTGACGCAGTCCGATGCATAGTGGACCGGGCGGGCTTCGGCGCCTTCTGCCGAGGGCTCTCCAGGCTGTCCACATGCAGACCTCTCCTGGCCGCTCTGGTGGAGAGGTGGTGGGACACCACCGATTCTTTCCACTTTTCCGCAGCAGGGGACATGACGATGACCCCTTATGACTTCTCGATGCTCACAGGCATCGGGGTAGGGGGTGATCCGATCCCCTTTGACATAGATATGGACGAGTGGACCGCCGCTCAGGTCTATCTGCTGGGGGAGGCCCCACCTCTTGCTCGTCCAGGCTTCGTGCGGTACTCCTGGTTCGAGGTACAGTTTAAGGTCCAGCCCGTGTTAGAGGAGGAGGCTCAGATGACTCAGGAGGACATGGAGAGGTACGCCCGCGGCTTCCTGATGTTCTTATTTGGGACGACCATATTCGCCGACCGGGCGAACACCGTGCCTCTCTGTCTTCTCAGCGCACTGGTGGACGTCCGGGACATTTTGCACTACGACTGGGGTGGCGCCGCTCTGGCCACTCCCTACGGGTATATGAGCTCGGCTTCGCGCGGCAGCGGCCAGCTCCTTGGTGGCTATTGGCGAGCCTGGGAGGTACACTTCTTCTCCGCTTTTCATTTCTGTTCAATATTTTCTGTACTTTGTACACTGCACACACTGTAGTCTGCTCTATACTTGCTATATACTGTACACACGACACACACATACATTCTGCTTAACACTGACTGTACATTGCTCACACTGTACACTATACACAATATACTGCACAACACACGGCTCTGCCATTTCTGCTTTATTTCATATTCTGCTTTATCTGATAGTCATACTGACATCTGTTTTGCAATTGTGGGTTTATGCCTACTTTCCTAGGCTCGCCCCCGTACCAGTTACAGAGACCCCTTTGGTCGTCCCCTTTTCACGCCGCTTTGACGGGGCGGCCGCGAGAGACTTTCGGCTTTTTCCGCCGGTATTTCAACACCATCACCCCCGCGGAGGTATGTTTTACTCGCAACTCATTTAAGCTTCGCTTTCCCACTGCATATTTCAACAACAGTAAATAACAAACTGTTTGTCACTTTCAGATCACTTGGCGGCTGTGGGCTCCGCTGCCGGCGGCGATGCGGGATCGGTTTACGGGTGCTGAAGAGACCTCGCGTTTCTGGATCCTACTGGAGGAACCAGTCTGTCGGGCTTGGTACCTAGGGGAGCGTTTTCTATGCCAGACCCTAGGGTTACCTGAGCAGATAGTCCCGGTTCACCCTCCTGCGGACATGAGGGAGACCGAGAGGCTCACTGCCGAGCAGCTGGATGATTATACCATCGGCTGGAAGGAGGCCGGCTTCCGAGGCACCGGCGACTATCGGGAGTACGTGCAGACGTACCTGATGCGATCCCTGAGCGGTGGCCGTCGAGCGGAGGGGGCCCGGCCTGCGGTGCTAGCGGCTGGGGCAGGGGTAGGAGCTGGGGCTGGATCTTCGAGGAGGGCCCGCGTCCGTGGCAGGGGCGGAGCTCAGAGAGGACGGGGGGCTGGTTGGCCCACCCTGTCTACTGTACTGACTTTCCAGGGGCAGGGTGGGGTGACCTATCAGATCCCCTTCGCCCCTCCGCCAGCTGGTCACGAGTTCGTCGGTGTCCCCGACTTACCTCCGGTATGTATTACTGTGTTTTTGTACAGTCATTTCATTTCAGCTTATTCGCTTATTCCACAGAATATTGATGCATCTGATACTTTTGCAGGCTTCTTCTGAGTACACCCGTCAGTCGTTGGCGATGAATGCCTCGATGATGGGGATGCTTCAGCGGACATTTGACCTCCTAGCCCTCTACAGCATACCGGTATGTTCTTCTGACACTGGCCTCAAACCGTTCATATACTGCTTTGCATAATCTGATTCATGGCGCCACACCTGATACACTGATCTCACAGCATCTGATACACTGCATACACTGCATTCTGCACTGTTAAACTGCTCACGGCATCCACACACTGTACTCATACACTGCATTCGATAAACTGTTCACAGTATACTAATACATTTCTCTTTATGTACTTTTTCAGCCTCCTTTCCAGGTTCCCATGGCAGGAGGGGATCCAGCGGGACCTTCCGTCCGTGCTCGGGGGAGAGACGAGGAGGGCAGGATATTTCCCCGTACCAGGGGAGGGCGTACCCATGTCGGGAGTAGCTCGCGAGCTCCAGTCCCGGATGATGATGATGACGAGGAGTCAGAGGCGGAGGTAGAGGCGGAGTCCGAGTCATCGGAGGAGGAGACTGGAGGCGGTTCTAGCTCGGGCTCTGACGACGATGCTGATGATGCTCCTGGACCCTCGTCCAGGAAGAGGACCAGGACAGACTGACGGCCCTTGGAGTGCTCGACATATATTTTTGTTATTTTTCTTCTTTCTTGTACTTTTCCTCTTTTCTTTGGTAGTTAGATTACCTTGTACTGCTGCAGGCAGATTTTGTTTCCTTTAAAACTTTGTACTTAAAAAAGATTATGAAATGAACAAATTTTTTTTGCTTAAAAAGTGTTACATTTACATATCTCATGTATTGCATCGCATCCCATCATGTTACACTTTAATGTAAACGGAATTGATCTGTGGTCTGAATATTGAACACTTGCACTGTAATAATCAGATAACTGAACAGCCAACAGCAAAATAACCCACTGCCTGATTCTGGACACACAGCCCTTACCCTGATGGGGATTAATCTGCATACAGCCCATAACACAGCATTCGATTCATTCCGCACACAGCAAATTCTGAACAAATGGCCCAATCTGACAAGACGGACTACGGGGGTGAAACCGGTTGGAGTTGAAGCAGGCTCAAGTATAGAGAATGGCACAGCATTCTGAGTGCAAATGATGAAGATTTTTTTTGAATTGAATGAGGGTTTTTCAAACCGGGGTATCGAGCCTACAACTAGACACAGTGAAGAAGACTCAATAACGAAAAACAAAAGGTAAACAACCTAAACACAACGAGACACGCTCGGAACCGACTCAAAGCAAGAGTTAAGGTAAACAAAACAAAAGACACGACCCACAGACGCGTTATACGGAGACGGGGGACCTCAGACCACGAGGAGCCAGTTCAATCTGGGTATTGTTTCCCACCTCCTTCTGATTTGTGATTCTCACATCACTCGACTCTCAAGCTTGGATTTTCTCTCAAAACCCTTTTCCTCACTTTTCTCTCAACTTACACCTCTCTATTCTTCTTTCTCTCATTTTCCATCCCTCCCCGGGGTGATTGATGGATAAATAGAAAGGTGTGGATTCATGCTCAACACCGTTAGCTCACGGCTATTTCTTCTGGCGGGTAGAGCGCTCTTCTGGCAAGTACGTCGATGACTGGGAAAAGACAGAATGTCTGACTCAACTGTGCCCCTAGTTTATCATTTTAACCATTCTTTTCGTTTTGGTTTTCTACTAAAACAAGTTTGATCAAAATGAGAGTCGGATTAACGTACTGTTCAATTTTTGATCTGAAAAGCATGCAAGTCAGGCTGTAAGCACTGAAAATTTTCCTCTTTGGGTCCAAGACAATGGTCCAGTTTTGGAAAATGAAATAGTTTTCGAGAAAATAGTCAACCTCAGTAAAAATTTTCAAAAACTATTTTTCAAACAGTCAATGCTCAACGAGCATGGAACTTACTCTTTGAGATGCGCAACCTCGGATCGGAGGCAATGGAAAATTGCCCCTGGTTTGAAGGGGGTGGGAGGCAACGAAAAGTTGCCCCTGGTTTGAATGGCGGCTCACGACGGCTCGTGGCAATGGAAAGTTGCCCCTTGTTTGGATGATGCCGCAGCAGTCTGCAAACAGTCTTCATTGGTGGTGGTCGAGCTCTTGGACACAGAGACGACGAAGACGGTCACAACAAATATATGGACACAGTCGCCTGGGAAGCGTTGGCGACCGGATTTTTGGGATGAATCTGAAACCATTGCATGGACTAAGACGCTATGAAAGCGTTGGGGGCTGGACTTCAAGATGAAGTTGCCTACGTATCCCAAGCATGGGAATCAAGCCTTACGTAGTTCCGGTTAAGGTACACTCGGGTATTTTAACCTTCACTTTTCAGGCTCTAATTTTTGCCAAGGTGCCCGATGCGGGTTTTTGACCTTGCGAGCTTTTCTTTCTCTTCTTTTGTTCATTTCTTTTTCTTTCTTTTTCACACATTTTTTTCTTTCTTTTGTTTTCTTTTTTTTGTATTTTTGCTTTTTTGTATTTTTCTCTTGCTCTAACTTTTGCCTGGGCCCCCCTTCCGGGTTTTCGGCCCAGCGAGCCTCTCAAAAGGGTAAAAGTGTAACAAGTCCATGCCAAATGGTTTTTGAAGTTGAAGCCTCTCTGTGTCTAGGAGAACGGCTGTTGCAATGATTTGTGGGAGAATCCATCATGGTTGCTCCACGAGCTTCTTCTGGTGAGATCTGAACTTCTTGATTCAATTTCAGCGCCTCTTGGTCGAGGGCTGCTTCAAAACTGGCCACACGGGCCTTGCATGACGTTTGACCGTTGAACTTTCTGAACGTTCTGAACGGGTTCAAAGTTTGAACAGGTTGAATCTTGAGGCTGAGAGCGATCCTAGGCTGCGCAATCTCAAGAGTGGTCTCACACAGGTCTTCACAAGGCTGCGTAAAACATTTATTTTGAAAGTTTTTAAGAAAACGACAAATCGCTCGTGCCGAAGATAGTGTGGAACCAATCTGGATCAAGCCGGGATCCTTCTCAATACTCACGCCGACAAGCGTGGTTTCATTCATTAAAAGGCTTAGCACGCCCCTCTTTCTCTCAAAATGATCAAAATTTTGCAAAACCCGAGGAATTCCTTCCTCTTTGTTTTTATCACCGCAGTGCTCAAAAGAGGTTTTTGAAAAACTTAGGTTAATACAATGAGTTTGGCGCGCAGGAGAGTAGGCGAGATGTACTGTCAGCCCATTCAAATCCTCTGGCATTTATGCTGAAAGCAAGCATGAAAGTGAGATAGCAACAGCTGTTTCATTCAGGTTTGTTGGTGTAACCGGCCCCTCGGCAGAAACAGACTCAAAACAAAAACAGATATTTACAAAACAAAACGGTGTTCGAGGCAACAACCCCAGAATCACCTAGTATTATATACAACAGGGGGACTGACTCGCTACAACAAGACAGACCCTTAAGCAAAAAAACTGACTCAAGACAAAGAGACAGACTCAAAACAAAAGACTGACTCGATACCCAAGCCAGGATTTACAAAGCTAGCATTCACAGCTACTCAAAAACGCGTGCCAGATGCTACATTCAAAATACATCCAGATGCCGCCCGCAGGTGGTTCACCTTCTGATTACATACTCGCAGTATCTGTGTCCTCAAAGTCCAGTAGCTGGGTAGTAACGGACTTGGCTGAGGTAGGCAAGAGGATAACCTCGTTATCAATCAAATCTTGGACCTCATGACGGAGGCAGAAGCAATTGTCGGTCGCATGGCCCGTCTGCTGGTGGTACGCGCAGTACTGAGCAGCGTCATGTGTGGCAGGGAGATTCTTCGGGAGAGGCCGAGGCTCCAAGGGTTTAAGGTGCCCCCTCTCGGCAAGGATCTGAAGTGCCTTGGACAAAGGCATATAGAGAGCATGAAAGGTCCTATGCCCCCGGGGCAGGTACTTTTGAGCGCCCTTACTAGCCGCACAGGCGAAGGGGTCGGCAGGCGCCACCTTGGCTTTCTGATCTTTCCCGGGCGCAGGAGCGGGAATGGGAGGAACTGTCTTGGCATGACGGGGCCTATCCCGATTTTCTGGCTGGCTTGAACTACCCTCAGGTGGAGTGGGGAAAGCATCCTCCACAGTTTTTGCCACAACTGCGGATACCTGTTGCTTGTTCATCCCCCCGGCTTTCAAAGCCTGGACTGCCCACAGCAGTTGTTCAATGGGATCGACATTTGCCTTCATTTTATCTTTTCTTCCGGCCTCAGCCTGGTCATGGGTTTGGGTTGCTACTTCAGAGCGAAGCCCAGTTGTTGCTGACATGTCGTGGCTGTAGCTGAAAGCCACCTCTGGCTGGCTGAGCTCTATCACAATCCGCCCTAGCAGCGGGGGTTCCTGTGGTATGAAATTCCCGGCATACGGTGCCGCTGGGGGTGAAGCTGACATCCCGTAGGCGAGATCCGCCACAGACCTTTGGAGATCACCTATCATCCCCATCAGTTCAAAAGTAGTAGGCTCGCTAGCCTGGTATAACTGGGGAGCCCAACCTAGGTGCACAACAGGCGACCTGGGCGGATGTGACATATCAATGCTGGCCTCACCTTGCGGGGTGATCCCTTGCTCTAGTGCGGTTGTCATAACCACGATCTCTTCTGTATTCTGCGTCATCATTAGCCCTGCCACGGCAAGGGGGACACTGACTATTCTGTACCGGCTCTGGATACTCTGAACTGAAAGGAGAAACAAACAGCATTTCAGCCCAAAGCGGATCAAACACTGGTGTAGTTGAACAATCTGTACTCTACTGCGGATCACTGTTCCCAAAAATCACTGTCCCAAAAACTGAATCCGATACCCGCAGATAACTGATTCTCATAACTGACACTGATATCGGTGTCCTCAGGTCTGATATTCAAACTTGCAAACTGATATGTACTTTCCCTGTAGAAATACATTCTAAAAGCACATAGCAAGTAAAGAGAACCAAAACACCCCTATGTTGGGGTAGGGTTTCCTTGTCCTATTTTGTCAGGAGTTAGGGTTTCACTATGCACACAGCAGTTCTCAAACAACCTAACATCGGGTAAGCAACCTGTCTTAATTTGGAATGGTCACTATGGATCCAAATATGCACTAGGTCGAATGGTCGAAAAGGGTGCCCCGGTAAACCGGGGTTTGTGTTCCCATGCTGTCAGAGCCCATAGCCGGTCAGCCTTATGGACATGCCTTGACAAGACAAGCCTCCGGCAAACCGTTCAGGAATGGCAGACGGCAAACACTGTGTTCTTAGGCGCACCAATGCAAATGCAATGCAAAGAAACACATAAGTGAAATCAAAACAGGATATCACGAGTTCGAGTCAAGCTCTCTAATACTCCCCAGCAGAGTCACCAGAAACTGTAGACGCGCCCCGCGAAGGAGGGCCTTCGCTGCTACAGTTCGGACTCGCGATTTTGTTGTCGCGGTTCTTAATCTGAACCAAAGAGTCCAAATCTGGCAAATCGTTTTGAGAAACAGATTTTTGAAAAAGTAGTGCCAAACATGGACTGCTTTGCCAGATACAGAGTCGCCACCTAAATATTTTAAAATGGGGGAATTTAGGAAACCCTGACTCGGTGCCGAAGGCCACATGTCCGTCATCACCGGAGTTGTCTCGGCTCGGGAGCTTGGGTACGATCGGGGAAGGTCAGCTATGAGCACCCCCTTTCGCCCGGTCCGAAGACCGGCCTCTACTAACCGTGATATCCGTTTTTGAAAACGTTATGTGTTCTTATCCCTTTTATTAGCCTAGAATTACTATGTTATGCGTGCAGCAAACAAGTATAGACTAGATTGCCTAATTTGGAAATAAGCATTGCATATCCGTTTGTTTTGAAAAAATGCTTTGGAATTTGCTACTTGCAAGTAGGCTAAAATACGGATTTCAACGAGTTTTTCCAACTCAAACAATCCAACCTCCACCCACAGGCATTTCAACAGTAATAACACATAAGCATTTAGCCGCATGGCAAGCATACTATCATGGCAGCATTCACACGCATGCGACATGCTAAAGCATTAAAATACTCACATAGTACTCCGTGCCAAAACAAAGAACTCGTTTAGCAAACATGCATGATCCAAGTCCATGTTAAGTGCCTAATGCATCGCATACAAAATGTTGCTAGAATGGGCTCGGCTATCCTAAACGTGGCATGTGAAAATGCGCAACTATCACATATTCAGTTTTTGAATTTGAAGTACAAATGCAGTTGGCGTGATGTACCGAGCCTAATGTATGCAATACGAATGCATGAATGCACGCATGCATAGCATAAGGTATGCTAAATTAAACGTGCCCTAACACTAACCATCAAAGCAGGTAAGTAAAAGGGAAGAAAGAAGTGGGGATTGGAAGACATACACACCACTCACACACACTTATTATAGATTTGCCCTCGCTCGGAGGGACCGAATAAAATAATACAGATTAATTAACTACGCAAGCTAATTAATATTACAAATTGCCTAATTAATTAACAAATTAAATAAGCTGAGAAAAGCAGTAAACTGCCTCGGGAAATGCGCCGCCATGCATAGGCTGCCTCTGTTTTCCTTCCTTCACTCCTCTGGAGGCTGCAAAAACCTCAGGACTACTTCCCTGGATGCTGGGAAACATCACCGGCTGCATGGAATTGCTACCGGTAGTGGGATGTGGTCACCGGCACAAAGTGAGGTTGTCGGCAGAGAAATGATTGCCGGTCGGCACTTCACACTGCCGGTCGGCAGAGTGTTCCTACAAAATCTGCAAATGACAGCAACAGAGGGTAAGGCAAAGCATGGCAGCACAATTCAAGGCATATATGCACCATTCATGTCCCTTATCATGGTAATGACTCAAAGGGACATATTTCTCGGTTCTCGGACCACCAATCACGCATTTTCATGCATGATGGCCCAAGTGACCAAGTGTGCAACTTTCATGTCAAATGAAATGCAAACCATACGAACAAAAGTCCTAATCCCTATCACCAAATCAAGAGGCAAGGAATGCATATTGATGTAATACAACCTAAGCATGTTATCATTCATGCAACATGAACAATGCAATGTACTTATGCAAAGCATACAAGCAAACATGCAAGGTAAGCATGCAAACCAAATAGAGGTGGTCTTAAACATGGTTTGGGCAGCTCTAATAAGGCCCAAAACAGTGGCCAAAATGCCCACAAATGGAGGCTAAACACACATGCACACATACACATGTCATGGTCCAAGCATCAAGCATTAAGTAAGCAGCATTCAAGCACACTCGCAAAGGGATTCCATGGACAATTAGCATGCAACATGAGCTCTAAAATCATGCTATAAAATGATGCCAAATCATGTTAAACAAGATAAGCAAAAGCATACAAGCATGGTCCAAATACTTGAGGCAAGTCATGAGGCTTTGAAGTACACTTAGCAAGACCAAACATGGCATGAACTAAATGACTAAAAACAGAATTTTAGCACATGAAGTGAAGCCCAAAAGACTACTTAGATGGCATCTAAGTGGCTCAAATTTAAAGGCATGCACAAGTGCCAAAACAAAGAGCATTGCTACACAAGCTTACAAAGCATTAAGGAGGCATGCAAGGCAGTCACACAAGCATGAAAATGGGACTGAAATGACACGTAGGGTGGTCCTAAATCACCAAATCAATGCAAAGATGTCATGCTATGCATGCACATACTTAAGGCCAACAAGCCGAAATGCAAAGGGGCTATATGATGCATGCCAAATCTGACCCATACAACCTAGGACAGACCTAGAACATGGCAAAATATGCACATAATCTTCACAAGACTAAACCTAAAACATGCTCCAACAAAGGCTAACAGCCTAAGGCATATTAAGGCATAAACAAGGAATTACATGGCAACTATGCTAAGCATGCATGGAGTACCAAAACCAATTCAAAATCATGTTATATTATGGACATATAAGCATGAAAAACAGTCTACACATGCTCAAATACACACTCAAACATAGGCTCCCTTTAGAGGCCAAAACATGCCCTTTTCAAGGACAACAAGGAGAGGGGATGGCCCTCTCCTTTTGGAGACATCAAGGCACCATCTCCACCACTGAAATCCCTCAAGATTTCAGTGGTGAAGAGGCCCAAACACCAAAGTCCCGAAACTAGCACAAAATAGCACAAAATGAGGCCTTTCAAGGCCTAAAAGGGGTCAAGCACCCCCAAACCAAAAAACACTCTTAATAAACAATAAAGAGGGCCTAAAAACAGAACTTTTTTGTATTATACACCAAGCCCAAAAACGAATTTAAGACAGGTAGAAATAAGGTGCAAAAATGGGGAATAAAGGGATGAGATTCTTACCCTTGAAGACCCCTTCACAAGTGATGCTCCAATGGCCTTCCTTGGCTTGAATCCAACACCAAAACTTCAAAATCAGTCCCTTAGAACCTTAGTTTCAAGAGGAAGGTGAAACACTAGGTGTTTATGTGCAATAGTAAGACACAAAACACCTAGAGCACAAAAGAGTGGGAAAGAGAGATAGGATGTGTATCTAACCCTAACCCTAAAACCAGAGCTTAACAATGGCTGTCTAAGCTCTCAAAATATCCTAAGTTTCTAACCTAAGTGTCTCCCTTGCAACAAGAGAGAGACCCTCTCTATATGGAACTTCTTGTCTTGTAAAGCTTACAAGACAAGCTTCATAAGAGGGAGATCCCTCCATATACGTGTATGGAGGGGAGCAAAAGCAAGACAGCTGTCTTAAAATATTTGCAAAAGCAGATGCACAGTAATCGGCCGGCCAAAAATACCATTTTGGCAAAAAAGAGTGCCGGCCGGCAACAAACAGTGCCGACCTGCAACAAAATGTGCTGACCGGAAACAAATAGTGCCGATGGCAGCAAAAACCAGCCGGTGGCCTCTAGCCACTGCCGGTGGTGTGTGGGGATGCCTCACAAGGCATTCCCTGCCCCTCCAAGGCAAAACACAAGTGTTTGGTGCGAAACCAGACACTAAACAGTTGAGTTCGGAGACCCTGAGGCAGGGCGCGCGAGCCGAGACCTCCGGGAACTCCAAACGAACACAAACATGGATAATCACCGAGTGTTCAAACGGTGACGTCCAAGTCTTGAGGACGGTCAAAAATGGGGTGTCTACACCTTGCTCTAATGGACTTTAGCTCAGTGCTTATCCTGAACTCTTCAATAGATAAAGATAAACTCCCTAAGAGCTTTATCCTTATCCAGGCTGAGTTCCTTCCTCATTCTAGGACTCTTGTCCTTTATCCGCTTATCCCGGATCCCGATATCTGCAGAGATAACCTCGGCCTAGCCGAGATCACCTCGGCGTCACGACCACGACACGCGGCACCTCGGCTGACACGTCGGCGTCACCTTGGCCACGTGTTGGTACTTAGAAAATATATCCCCACAATCATAATATGCCAAGTTTCATATCTCAATCCATTTTATCTTAATTCATTTCATGAAAATTCATTTTACCTCAATCCATGAGTCAAATCCATTATTATCTAGACAACCCAACTGAGGCTACAACTCAGTGGTTCTCTAACCAATACAATCATTTTACAAACACTTCAAATTTGTCATTTTACGGAAATTTCATTCGTGGGAATCAACACCCATGTATACGCACAATTTTCGGGACTTTTACCTTGGACACATAGGCCAACTTAATTCAATGGAGTCCATCTTCTTTCTTCTTCCAAACATGGAGTACATCCCCTTTCTGCTCCCAAACATCATACATATACAATGTATTAACACACGGTTATATTCAATGACAACAAATAAGTGATTAGTTCCAGTTTACCTAATGTTCATGCAATTTCAACAACAATCATAGTTATCCTCCACCGATAACCCAAAACATATATTTCTAAACAGATATATAATCTCCGAAGTAGATAAACTATCCAAATTCTCATAGATGAAAGATAACGAGTATCCAACCCACCATTTATATAAACATCCATCTAATTTCATATTCTCAATACCAATTTCATTATTTATACAAAATAATTCTTTTAAACATTTTAGGGCAAAACTCTATTTCTTCCAAATCCAACCCCATGTGTCAAAATCAATAAATTTAGCACAACACAATCTCATATCTACACCCATAATCATTTTCAACACCTTCATTTGAAAACCCGTCTTTTGATTTTAAATCAAATCCCTGTAGTTTTTTAAAATCCTCCAAATCCCAACCTTGGTTACACAATTAACAAATAACTAAGTTAAAAATCATAAGAGAGTGTAGAAAGTCCATACCTCAAAGTTAGAAGCCGAGCAAGCAAGGAGGAAACTTCAAAGATACTCAAACATAACTCTATTCGAGTATAAATGTAGCCCTTTAGATGCTGTACCTTTTTAACAAAAGGAGTAAGGTAGAGAAACCACTAGATCTAGGTGAAAATGTAAAGGGAGTGAGAGTTTTAGAGAAAGAGGCTCTTAGATATAGGGTTTTGAGAGAAAAGGATGTAAAAAGGTATTGTTGTGAACTAATATACGTACAGTCCGCTCGAGCGTAAGAGTTGACACTCGAGCGCCAGACACAATAAGTTGTTCCGCTCAAGCGCAAAAAATGACGCTCGAGCGCCGAATGCACACCCCTAGTAGTTTTGCAAACAACAGACCAACGCTCGAGCGAAAGAAAGGCCGCTCGAGCTAAGCTCACTCGAGCACAAAAAGGCACTGCTCGAGCGTAGAATACATCCTCCTAGTAGTTTTGCAGACCTACAAAAGTATTGAGAGTTCACAAAGCCCGCTCAAGCGCAAGAAGTGCCGCTTAAGCGAATGAGCAAAATTCTGGGCAACAAGAGTTTGGAAACTAAGCAACCAACCTGTCCCAAACACAACCACAACAACCCAATAGCCAAATTTAAAGAATTACAAAGAGAGCAAGATATGACCCACAATATAAAACCATTAAATCCAAGTCTGAAATATAACAAGAGTCGGGTCAAAACTAGGATCGTTATATAATTAAAAGACTTGCTTAAAATATGAATCGTTTCTATGATTCTGAAAAGTACATTTCATCTCCTGAGATTTCTAATTTCATAACAAATCACTTATTTTATTTAATAAATTATCAAGTCGACTAATAATTTTTAATGATGTTAGAAATATTTTTTAATTAATAATTCAAGTAATTTTATTATTATATAAGAGAGCAGTTATGCATTTCATTTTTTTAATTAATTCTGTTAAATTAAAAATTCTAACAATAAGGTATTTATAATTTTTGAAATCACATGAGACAATTTATATTTTAAGGAAATCTCAATGAGTGTATTTTTAATTTACCTAATTTTATCCAAACTTAAATAGAGAAACATTTTTAATAGAGCTTAATAAATTATCAAGTCAATTAATAGTTTTTAATGATATTAGAAATGTTTTTTAATTAATAATTAAGGTAATTTTATTATTGTATTGGAGAGCGTTAATTTTATTAAATAAAAAATTCTACAAAGAGATATTTGTAATTTTTCAAATCACGGAGGCAATTTATATTTTAACGGAGCCCCTAAGATTTGGGATGTATGTGTTGGTGTTCATGACATTTCCCAAGGTTTGAAATATATGTTTGGACTTCATAAGATTTGAACCTGCAACTTATTGAGTGATAAATTCTTTGGTTGTTTTCTACTCTCACTAAGCTAAATCCCTTGGGATTTACAAATTGAGTATTTTTATTTTATTTTTTTTTTTTTTGTTGAACATTACAAATCAAGTATGATCATAACAGTATTAAACACTTTAATTTTTTTCACTTTATATTTTAATAAAAAAATTAAAAAACACTGAAAAGAGATATTTTCCAAACTAACCCCTAAATATATGAATTTGTGATGGTACAAGTGTAAACCAATTTTATATTCACTTCCATTCCTTTCTATCCTCTTTTCTCTTTAACCGAACAATCATCTAATCTAGTTCCAAGACACACTTATCTTTTGTTGGGATATATCTCCTTATTAGAGTTTGAGACCCAATTGGTTTTGGAAAAAGAATTTTAATTTGGTTTGGTTTAGGTATAATATATTTTAATATATCATATCTAATTTTTTAGAGGCCTAATTCAATTTGGTAACAATTAGGGTTTGATTACAAAACCCAACACTCAACAATATATCTATATGGTTTTGTTTGCCCCAGAGGAGAAGGGTGTGCGGCTGCCATACTAGTACATTGCTTCGGTAACAATGCCTTGGTTCGGTAACAGTGCCGAAGATTTTACAATTGGTGAAGATTTGTTAAGGTGCTTGATTTGTTCATACTTATGTTGCCTCTGTTCTGAAGTTGATTTGGTTTGTTCTTTTGGATCTTCTATAACTTTGGTTTCAGAAGATTTTGATTCATCTATTTGGTGAGATCTTTCCTCTTTGTTTATTTGTGATTATTTGGAATTCACCTAAGGGTGGTTTGTGAGACCATTAGTGTTTCGTTTGTAATCGTTTGGAAACTTATTTGGTTGACAGTGGATTCGGATTTTGATCCCGTGGACGTACCTTACATTGAGGGAACCACGTAAAAATTCTCATGTTGCTTTTGATTTAATTTTTCCGCATTAGTTTTTATTCCCATTAATTGATTTACTTGTGGGGAATCACATATTTTTTCTAACAACTGGTATCAGAGCTTACGGTTTATTTGGGTTTATTTATTTGTGTAAATAAATAGAGGGGAATGTGAGTTGTATGTCTAGCTTCAATGGAAGCAATTGGGTAACTTGGAAAACTAAAATGGAGGACCTAATGTTTTGTAAATATTTGTATGGGCCTATTGAAGGTGATAGTGGCAAACCCGAAGGTATGAAAGATGATGAATGGAAGAGGCTTAATCAAAAAGCCGTTGGTGTTATCCGTCAATGGATTGATGACAGTGTGTTTCATCATGTTGCTACTGAAACTTCGGCACATGATTTATGGAAAAAATTAGAGAGTCTTTATGATAGAAAATCATCCACAAATAAAACCTTTCTGTTTCGTAAGTTGGTTAATTTAAATTATAAAGAGGGCAGCCCTATTCCAGAACATCTGAATAAAATAAAGAGTATTGTTAACCAACTTGCTTCTATGAAAATTGTTTTTGATGATGAGTTACAGGCTTTGATGCTACTTAGTTCTTTGCCCGAAAGTTGGGAGACTTTGGTTGTGACCGTTAGTAATTCAGCGCCCAATGGAGTTGTTATAATGGGCCAAGTCACTAGTAGCCTGTTGAATGAAGAAACTAGAAGAAAATCAGCGGGTTTCTCTCATTCAAAAGCATTTGTTGTGAGAGGGTGAAGCAAAACAAGGGGGAGGAGTAAGACTCCTCATGGTCGTGATCAAAGCCATGACAAATCAAAAGATGGTTCTTTTTCAAAGAAAGACATTGAGTGCTATTATTGCCATGAGAAAGGGCACATGAAGAGGAAATGTCGAAAGCTCAAGAACAAGGAGAAAAGGCGTGACAAAAGTGTGGATAAGAAGCAAGAATACACTACAGCAGTTACTACCGATGATCTCATGGTCGTTTGTAAAGATGATTGTATCAATTTTGTTGGCCAAGAGAGCAATTGGATGATTGATTCTGGTGCTTCTTTCATGTGACTTCTCGAGTTAATTTCTTCACTACCTACACCGAAGGAGATTATGGTTTTGTTCGAATGGGTAATGAAGGTTTGTCCAAGATTATTGGCATGGGTGATGTTTTCTTGAAAACAAATTTGGGCTACAAGTTGTTGCTTAAAGATGTGAGGCATGTTCCTGACATTTGCCTCAATTTGATCTCTACTGGGAAGCTAGATGATGAAGGCTTCAACAACAAATTTGGTGATGGAAATGGAAGCTCACAAAGGGTTCTTTAGTGGTGGCTAAGTGCAAGAAGACTCATACACTTTATTCGATGCAAGGAAAAATTTGTAAAGGTTTGGTCAATGCACTTGAAGATGATACTTCTACCGAATTGTGGCACAAGCGGCTTGGCTATATGAGTGAAAAAGGGCTGCAAGTTTTGTTCAAGAAAGAGCTTCTACCCGGTTTAAAAGGTACACATCTTAAAACTTGTGTTCATTGTTTGGCGGGTAAACAACATAGAGTTTCTTTTCAGAAAAATGTTGCTT
Source organism: Camellia sinensis (assembly GCF_004153795.1). Classification (NCBI taxonomy): domain Eukaryota; kingdom Viridiplantae; phylum Streptophyta; class Magnoliopsida; order Ericales; family Theaceae; genus Camellia; species Camellia sinensis. The sequence continues at coordinate 781,165 of NW_021026229.1, forward strand.
TTAAAAAGAAAATGTTTTGGAGTTGATTCATTCGGATGTTTGTGGTCCTTTAAAAGTTAGAACACATAGTGGTGCACTTTATTTTGTTACTTTCATTGATAATTATTCAAGGAAAGTTTGGGCTTTTCTACTAAAAACTAAAAATCAAGTTTTAGAAGTATTTAAGCATTTTCAGGCCATGGTTAAAAGAGAAACATAGCAGAAATTGAAGTGCATCTGATCAGACAATGGTGGTGAATACATTGGGCCATTTGATGAGTATTGTCGCAGCCAAGGTATTCGGCATCAAAAGACAGTTAAGAAGACTCCTCAACAAAATGACGTTGCCGAGAGGATGAACCGGACCATTGTGGAAAGAACAAGATGTTTGCTTTCACAAGCTAAATTGCCGAGATCCTTTTGGGGTGAGGCATTGAAAACAGCGGTTGACGTGATCAATTTGTCTCTTTCCTATCCTTTGAATGGTGATGTTTCTGAAAGAGTTTGGACTGGTAAAGATGTATCTTATGAGCACTTGAGAGTGTTTGGTTGCCGAGCTTTTGTTCACATTCCAAAAGATGAGAGGTCCAAGCTTGATAGTAAGTCAAAACAATGTATTTTTCTTGGCTATAGGCGTGATGAATTTGGGTATAGATTGTGGGATCCAGTCAACAAGAAAGTCATTCGAAGCCGTGATGTTGTGTTTCTTGAAGACCAAACAATTGAAGACTTTGGCAAAGGTGACCAACCGGAGCCAAAAACTAGTGATCTCATTGACATAGATCAATCTCCTTCATCTTCAGTTGATGATGAAAATGAGGGAGATATGCAGCCACCTATTGAAAATGTAGAGGATGATGCTAATCCTAATGAAATTGAGCCAGAAATTGAGGAAGAGCATCCAACTCAAGAACCGCCACCATAACTTGAGTTGAGGAAATCTACAAGGGACCGACAATCTTCAAGAAAGTATCCTCCCAATGAATTTGTGTTGATTTCCAATCAAGGGAAGCCTGAGAGCTACCAAGAAGCAATTGAGCATGCAAAGAAAGGTGATTGGAAAAAGGCCATGGAAGAGGAGATGAATTCCTTAGTCCGGTTGCCCAAGACGATGTTAGTGAAGTTGCCTAAGGGGAGGAAAATTTTGAAAAATAAGTGAGTCTTCAAATTGAAGAATGATGGCAAGAATCTGAGGTACAAAGCACGTCTTGTTGTGAAAGGCTTTGGGCAAAAGAAAGGCATTGACTTTGATGAGATTTTCTCACCGGTTGTGAAAATGTCTTCTATTCGGGTTGTACTTGGCATGACTGCAAGTATGAACCTTGAAGTTGAACAACTTGATGGGAAGACCGCATTTCTTCACAGTGATCTTGAAGAAGAAATTTACATGGAGCAACCGGAAGGTTTTGTAGAGAAAGAGAAAGAGAAATTTGTTTGCAAATTGAAGAAAAGTTTGTATGGCCTCAAGCAAGCCCCGCTGCAATGGTACAAAAAATTTGACTCTTTCAGGATGAATAATGATTTTTCTAAAACCACTTCGGACCATTGTGTGTTTGTGAAAAATTTTCCGGATGGTAAATTTATTATTCTTTTGCTTTATGTTGATGACATGTTAATTGTGGATCAAGATTCTACCTTGGTTAACAGGTTGAAATTGGAGTTGAGCAAGTCTTTTGTTATGAAAGATTTGGGACCGGCAAAGCAAATACTTGGTATGAAAATTGTCCGTGATCGCAAAGAGGGGCTGATTTGGTTGTCTCAAGAAAGCTACATTGAGAAAGTTCTTGAGAGGTTCAACATAAATAAAGCAAAGCTGGTTGGTTGTCCACTTGCAGGTCACTTCAAATTTAGTTCGAATCAATGTCCTACAAGTGAAAAAGACAAAGAAAAGATGTTGAAAATTCCTTATGCTTGCAGTTGGTTCTTTGATGTACGCCATGGTTTGTACAAGGCCGGATATTGCTCACGTCGTTGGTGTGGTGAGTCGGTTTCTCTCTAATCTGGGTAAAGAACATTGGGCAGCGATAAAATGGATTCTAAGATATCTTCGAGGGACTTCAAAGGTGTGTTTGTGTTTTAGGGATGGTAAGCCAATGCTTGATGGGTTCACAGATTCTGACATTGCCAGTGATATTGATTCTAGAAAATCTACTTCGGGGTATTTGATGACTTTTGCAGGGGGAGCTGTGGCATGACAATCTAAATTACAAAAATGTGTTGCTCTCTCAACTACTGAAGTTGAATTTATTGCTATTACGGAAGCTTGCAAAGAAGAGTTATGGTTGAAGAAATTTTTGCAAGAGTTGGGTTTGAAGCAAGAAAAGTACATGCTTTATTGTGATAGTCAAAGTACTATTCATTTGAGTAAAAATTCTACTTTTCATTCGAGATCGAAACACATTGATGTGAGATACCATTGGATTCGTGATGTGTTAGATTTTAAATTGTTACAACTCGAAAAGGTTCACAGAGATGATAATATTTCGGATATGTTGACAAAGACTTTGTCGATGGACAAACATTTAAAGTGTCGAACTTTGGCGGGTATGGTTGATGTCTCCACCTAAGTCAATAGGGGGAGAATTGTTGGGATATATCTCCTTATTGGAGTTTGAGACCCAATTGGTTTTGGAAAAAGAATTTTAATTTGGTTTGGTTTAAGTATAATATATTTTAATATATCATATCTAATTTTTTAGAGGCCTAATTCAATTTGATAACAATTAGGGTTTGATTACAAAATCCAACACTCAGCAATATATCTATATGGTTTTGTTTTCCCCAGAGGAGAAGGGTGTGCGGCAGCCATACTAGTACATTGTTTCAGTAAAAGTGCCTTGGTTCGGTAACAGTGCCGAAGGTTTTATAATTGGTGAAGATTTGTTAAGGTGCTTGATTTGTTCATGCTTATGTTGCCTCTGTTCTGAAGTTGATTTGGTTCGTTATTTTAGATCTTCTATAACTTTGGTTTCAGAAGATTTTGATTCATCTATTTGGTGAGATCTTTCCTCTTTATTTATTTGTGATTATTTGGAATTCACCTAAGGGTGATTTGTGAGACTATTAGTGTCTCGTTTGTAATCGTTTGGAAACTTATTTGGTTGATAGTGGAATCGAATTTCGATCTCGTGGACGTACCTTACATTTAGAGAACCACGTAAAAATTCTCGTGTTGCTTTTGATTTAATTTTTCCGCATTGATTTTTATTCCCATTAATTGATTTACTTGTAGGGAATCACATATTTTTCCTAACGTCTTTCATGCCAAACATTGCGTATTGGGCTACCCGCACCACAAACCAAATAGTTTTTCTTCTCTTTGCCTTATCATTTTCCTCCTCTTCTCTTGTTCCATTTGTGAGCCTTCTTTCTTTTCTTTTTCTTTTTGCTTTTGCTTTTCAACATCGAAACCTGACATTTTAGGGATTATATTTATTGACATAGATTTTCTTAAGAAATATTTTTATTGTTAAAAGGAAGAAAAGTGTATAAAAATTGTGCATTTTTTTTTGAAGTAAAAAACATATTGGGAACCATTAGTGCAAAACAACGTAATCACATTTTTTATACACATTCATATACATCATGTCGCTCCTTTTAATTATGACACGACATAATAATTTTATTATTATTATGATTTATGATTCATTGAATTATTGAAATTATAGCATAATATGATTAAACGATGACTTTAAATATATCACGTTGTATGTTAAAATATTTCACGTCATATCCAAAGAGAGTGCACACTACAAATTTTTCACAAATAAAAATAAGTACATTAGTATCTAAAAATTAAATATCATGTTACATTGAAAATGAGTGAACACTATTAAATTTGCACCCAGACATAAGTACATTAGAATCTAAAATTCATGCAGTATTATTTTACTTTTAAAAAAGGGGTGTCAAGTGTCTATGCCTCTATTTATTTAATTTAATTTGGACATGTAAAAATGCTTATCGATGCTTTTCTTTTTCATTTATTTATCAAAATAAGCCCTCATTCTTTTTAGATGGGTAAAATAGTATTATAAAAGCAAATTGGCATCAGCCACAACCAAAGAAACCAACGAGGGAGGAACATCCAACATCAAAATAAGCCTTTAAAATAGACAAAAGTTGAACCTAATAATGATATACTGTTACAAAAATATGGAGGTGTTTTCAAAGCATTAACTTTGTTTCTTCTTCTGGCAATCCACATTCCACAAGCCATGTCATTTTCTTACCCATAACAAGTAAAACATGCAATGCAAATGCATAAATGAATTTGTAACCATCTCCATCTTCACGTCACCCTTCATAATTTTTTTTTTTTTTTTCCTTTTACATGTTTTTACAGAGAAAAGCAATGCAAGAGGGAAAAAAAAATAAAGAGAGAAGACTGCAAAAAAGCTAAAGCAGATTTGAGAAAGAAAGATACACTTATTTGCGAGGAAAAACAGTAAACACGGGTTGTGTAAAAGTGAGTAGTACGTAGTAGTACCAAAGCAGCCAGAATCGAAATAAATGCCCATGGGCTATTTAAATAGTTTCGGTTCAACTTTGCCATCCACTGATTCGTACGTTTGCCACAATGTATGTTCACCCGGTTGAAGATATCAGCATACTAGAAATGGCTGCTAGGCCCTGTTACTGCGTCACTGATCTTGTTAAATATCGTGGAAACCACTTCATTGTCGCCTAAACAATTATCAATGATTCCACGACGAGAGAGTATTTCAACATCTTTTGGAGAGTGGATGAGGCAATCCATGAATCTCACATAATCGGTGATATAAGTGAGTTGATTATCTGGACAATATAGCTCATACGCAATAAGGTTTCTGAAGAATGACTCAGTCCTGTCTTCAATGGTTAAAGGTGGAATCTTCAATACCCCATTTTCGAATTTGATATTAAATAAGCTAGCTCCTTCAATCTTCACTAGTTCAACTCCAGCTTCTCGAAGCTCTATGGTATTAGGAATGAAACGCCAATTCCCTTTTTAATTTGAGCCATCTCCATGGGGAACAATCCCTGCAAATGAAGGAAGTCAATTATTGTGAATGAACCCAAGTAAATGCCTGATTTTGAAGTGTGAGTTTTCATCAACACAATCTCTATAACCGGGACCTAGTGAAAGATCACAAAAAAAACACAAGGCAAGATAAATGAGCCTGCTATGTTGGTTTGGAACCTCGATCATGTCAAATAACTTGCAGAGTATAAAAAATGGCAATTGGTTTTCAAATAACATTAAATCGCACTACAAGCTACTAACAATCCAATCCATTTGAAAAATAGAATCATTCTTGTCTCTCAAGAATGCCATCTCAAACTTTCGCATCAATTCAATGATAAAGCAATCGTCCAATAGCATCATTTCAATCATTTCATTTGCACTAAGGCTTATCGGTTCAACATAACATCTATGTGCTTCTTGTTCTAGCTATATAATAGCAATGACGTATCTATCTGCACTACTCTCATCTATTCTTTTATGAAGTAATTGCAAATAGCGCAACTTATGCTCCTCCATCATCTATAGGCTATGTTTATCGCGGTGGTAAGGACCTATTGCAACAATCTCTGGTTCATAGGCCTTCTCATTTACCCCACATAGTTGTTTATGTACTCTAAATATACAACAATCCGATGGTGAAGGTGAGATTTGAGTGAGCTTTTCATCAATACCGATAGTAATAGAAACAGAATCTGCTTCAACACCGGGTTGCATGTTTACTTAAAAAGCAATAGCAATACCCTGTTCCAAACAAATCACAAAAAACTTGTTCAAATTGAATTCCAATGCCCAAAAATAAAATACGATTATACGATGCCTGCTTAAGGTGGTCAATGTCCCCACCAACTCTTAGATTCCTATGAATCAAGAATTAGATATTTTGATGCATAACTGAACTTTAGCTCATCTAAAATTGACATGGCCAAACACCTAAAGGACCATTTCATCAGCGGCATTACTTTCATTAATGCTAAATGAGGCCTTGGGAAAATAGAAAAACTAAGAGGAGAGAGACAGAGAGAGAGAGAGAGAGAGAGAGAGAGAGAAGAGACTTCTTTCTTATAAATGTCATACCTATTAGGTAATAGTATTATGAATGTCAAACCAAACACAAGAAACTTTTAGTCAATTGGTTCCATGATCTATCATGATTTCCATTAGTTATGTGGAGAACTCCTTCAACTTTGGATAATAACATTTGGGAATGAAGATAACTGTCAATGCAGCTATTAATGTGATTATTCCAACTATAGAGTATCAAACATGTAACGATCAATCAAATTCATGGATGTTCCTATGAAGAAACACTTGTGATGTTTGAACTCATACCTTATAGAGCATGTTATCCCATATTTAAACAAATGCTAGTTACAATATGGATTCCAATGAAACAAAAACTTTTCAATGGAATGTTCATATTATATATAATATCTTCACTCTCAATAGTTATATACAAAACATAGAAAAGCAAGAACGGTTCTTTTCATCATTCTTCTTAAAATGTAATGACTTTGGTAGAACAATCAAAGTTTGAGACTATCTAATTTTATGTTCAGCAATTTAAACTTTCCATTCAAAAAACCAAGCTAATTTAATTACTCACCATTTCAGAACAGAACAATTAAAGTCCATATTCAAGTTACTTGTCGTACATTATTGGTGAAATCTCACAATATTCTACAGCATCGTCTTTCCATTAGAACAAGAGATATCTGAGTGAGTAAAATTGTTGCCATTCTCAAGAATGTTTATGAGACAAACCATCATTCAATTCTCGATCCGTTAGCATTGAAGTGGGAAAGGTTGTTAAAATCGGGATCTTACATTAGATCGTTGGAGGTGTTTATAGGATCGGATTGTAGAATCGGATTGACGATCGTAAGATCCTACTGAAAAAGACAAATTATGTAATAATTTAATTTAAATAAACATTTCTTAAAAAATATATACAAAACAAAACTATATTTTACTAAAAAGAAGTGAAGATATTGTGAAAAATATAATTCTCTATGTAAAATGTAAATATAATATTATACAATAGAAAACTTGATAGTAAAAGTTTTGTATTTGATTAAAAAAGAAGGTGAAGAAGAAGAATTCTATAACATAATACTTTGTAACTTACATATGCATGAAAAGTGAAAAAACAATATTTAACAAAGTTGGATATGAAAATAGATTGAGAAGTCAAATCAGCAGCTTAACCAAATGATAAGGTTTGTCATTAGCAATCCCAGTGGAGCGGGTTCAAATCACGAAAATTATTTCTCCAAAAATTGGGGTAAAGCTGCAATCATGTTATCATTCTTATAGACCCCACTAAAGTTAAGTTTGTTTTTCAGACTACTTAGTTTTCTTAAATTGGTATTAGATTAAATGTTTGCTTCCTAGTTTGTTTATTTGATTCAATACTTTTTTTTTTTTTAATATTCATTTGGACCACATAAATTGATATTTAGACAACAAACATAAAATTTACAATAAAATATATTATACAATACAAAACAAGGCTTACAAATTGGATCGGATTCGTATTGAGATTCCACGATCCTATAAAATCCCATTACCAGGATCAAATGATCCTACCTATAGGGGATTTTTTACACGATCCGGATCGATTGTGCCCAAATGAATCGTAAGATCCAGATCAGGATTCTGATAACCAAACTTAGAATCATAAGGTTATCCTTTTTTAGACTCTTCAAAATTGTTCAATGAAAACTGCTGGAAATTTGTGATAATGTATATAATATGATAGTGGTGTTGGTGAAGGATAGTGGCATGTATAGAATATGATAGTGGTGTTGGTGGTAGATAGTGGCATGTATATAATATGATAGTGGTAGATAGTGGTAATATATAATATGTAAGTGGCATATAATGGGTTATAATGATGTTTGTAATATCTCCTATATAAGGAGTGTCATTTGGTCTTGTAAGATAAGAAGTTTTGAATATAACACAAATATATTCCTTCTTCCTCATATTTTCGGAGTTCTTCTTCCTCATATTTTCTAAGTAAAACAATACTAGCTGAACCAAGTAATGGCTGCTCAAGCTCAATTAGAAAAATTGGTGAGATATAAAATGAAGATTGAGGTTTACTAGTTTATTGCATGAATGATCTCAAGCAAGATTCTACTCGAGCCCATAAAAAACCAAGCTCTAGTAGCTTGATTTCTTGGTTAGTGTCATACAATTATCAACCTCTCAAATCAAGTTTAAGCTCAGTTGAATAAAACAGGCATCAAAATATGGTTGAACTATTCAATTAGGGATATTTTATATCTTTAATCCCATTTACCAACAATTTCTCTTACACAATCAGATTTAAGGGGCAATCTACCGTGGTTCACAAATTCAAGAATTGAAGTCAAGTTACTCCTCCATATATTTATTTCCCATCAAAGTTGAGAGACAGACCTGATAACACTTTCAGATATTGGACAATCTTCACTGTATTTGGAAAAATAAATTCTATTTGTGTACTAAACAACAAACAGAATACGAAAGAAATAAAGGAAATGAGGGAGAATGTTTGATTGCAAAAATCAAACTAGAAATAAAATTAAATAAATAAAAACAGATTTTATTTTATTACAAAAACAAAATCAAAATCTGATTTAAATAAATAAAACAGAAAATTAACAACTTACTTGATTAATTTCTTGAATAATATTTTGATCAAGTTCAGTGTTTGACACTGTGTCCTTAAGACAGATTCATCCTCTCCACGGTGCTAACAGAATGTTGACATCTATCTCCCAGGATAAAGTGATCAACAACGAATAAATGCAGCACCATGCGCAACGAACATACTAAGTGTTTATACTCTTTCTCACAAAAATTTAATACAGCAAAATGTAGAGATTATTTGTAGAGGAGAAGTATGAAAATTGTGAATGAAAACATCAAATGAGGGCTGCCTATTTATAGATATAGTGGTAGCTTTTCAATTTGAATTAAACAGGTACCAAACCTGTTTGAACAGGTGCAACACTGTTTCAACAGATAACCGAATCTGTTCGGTTTAATTTGCACAGATTTAAATCTGTTTGAATTTAAATTCAAAAAACGAATAGATTTTGAAATCTGTACAGAAGGTTCGGACATATTTGAATTTAAACGGTCTGATTTTATTTTACCAAAAAATAAATTAAATTCAAATGTTTTTTGTCCAAAAAGATTAGTATTGGGCCGGACAAGCCTAACCCAACCTCACACCATGCACCCGCGCCCAAGCCCAGGCCCAGGCCGACCGAACGGACGGACAGACGACGGCGCGCGGGGGGTAATTTTTGGGTCCAATAGTGTAAAACCCAAGTTATTTATAGAATTATTTTTTGATAGATTAATAATTAAAATAAATTGTATGGGTAATTTAGTAATCTTAAGAATTAGGTTTTTTTTAACCCTTTAAAAAAATTTAAAAAAAAAAGTTTTCACGTTATATGGTATCACAATATTACAGAGGTTTTCGAAGAGAGGCTGCCGTAGAGATTGAAGGCTCAAATTGGTGATAGTTGGACACCCATTGGTGGAGGTAAAAGTTTTCTTGTATTATTGATTTTTAGTTTTATTTTGAGAATTGGATGTTTGGGTGCAACGTGTAAGAGTGGAGCAATTTGGGTAGGTGTGTTTTGACTTTTGGGTTTTGTACATTGGGTAAAGTATGTTTGGCTATAGAATTGGGTGGATAGATTTGGTGTCTCTTGGATTTTAAGCATATATATATATATATAATGGGTTCTTGTTGATGTGTGAAAGACATCAAAATATTAATTTATTTTGGGTTCTATTTATTAGGTTTGTGTGATTGAATTAGTGGAGCTGGGTGTCTAGAGGTAGTGTGGTGAAATATTATTTTAAGCGTTTGAGGTAACCCTCTATCACTGTTGGTTCATTTTTATTCCTACTGAATCGTTTAAAATTATAAATATTTATTTATAGCCTTCATGTTCTCTTAAAATAAAATATGGGTCAAGTATAAAACAACATCGAATATTATTATGAAAGTTATTTGAATATTTTGTAAAACTATTCTGAAAATTGTACCAAATGTTTATTCTAAAATATCGAATATTTTATTTTAAAGTTGTGTATTGTTTGAATTTTTGAACATCACTCTAGTCTGACTATGATTTGAACCCTAGCCAATGGGGGTTATTTATTGGCACAAAAACTAGTTTCTTTTGAGGCTTTACCACCGGCCTATGTGTGGTTTTGGGCCTTGTCACGGGCTAAATGACTGTACTCACCAAGACTTGGGTTTTGTGAATCAAATCATTGAACTATCTAAATATCGAACCATCGATTTGAACAACGAATTATTTTGAATTATCTTGTTGGCTTTTCATTTAAAATGTATTGTACATTGTTTATTTTTAGCTATGAAACCATCTTACAAATAATTGTTCATTTATTGAATTGTAGCAAAAATTATATTTATTGGTTATTTATTTATTTATTTTGTATACTTGATCCAGCTAGCAATGATGGTTGGTTATTTACTGAGCTGTCTAGCTTACCCTTATTTTATTTATTTTTTTCAGATTCCGAGGAGTAGAGATGCTCGGGGTTTTTACTTGTGGGAGTGCCGAGAGTAGGACTATGATTTTAGTACTTGGTTTAGTATTTTGTTAATGGATTATATTAGTGGACTTGGTGGACAATTTCATATGATAAGAATTATCCATTTTTATGGATTTTAGCATTATGATAATTAAGGATTTAATTTGAGTATTTTACATTGTTGGTTATGTGTTGGACTCTTAGCCATGCATGCTTACATAAATGAGTGTGCGGTGTTGTCACGGAACTTGGGGCGGGACAATTTTGTGATATCAAAGTCAGGTTGTAATTTTAAAGGCTAGTATAGAATAGTGGTGAGATTGGGTAGATATGGGATTGGGAACGCTTATAATTTGATATAATGTTAATTTTATTTATTGTTATAGGGACTTGAGAATAGAATAAGATGAAGTTTTATTATTGATGCATTTAGGTTGCAATGAAACATGAGGAGACATTGGCAAATATGGCTAGGAATACACACCAGGGTCAAACGAATCGACGGACTGGTAATAACAATCGGCGAGGGAATGTGACTAATAATAGTAGTGGTTCTCAAGCAGTCGGAGGAAATCAGGGGCAAGAGTTGGGACAACAAGAACAAGCTGCAATCCCCAACCCAGTTGGAATGCTTCAACTACTTCAGACTTTGGCCGAGGTGGTGCAACAACAAACCACCATAGGGAATAACTTGACTAGACTTATGGAGCAACAACAGCAGATGCAGCCAGGTGCTGGACCACAACCAAGGCCATGTTGTAACATTACTGAGTTTAAGAAGATAGCCTTGGCATTTGACGGAACCACAGACCCTTTGGAGGCTGAAAAATGGTTGACAAAAATGGAAAAGTTGTTTCCCGTTTTTTAGTGTACGGATGATCAGAAGGTGACCTATGCTACGTTTATGCTACAAGGGATAGCTAATGATTGATGACAGATGGAGAACCGCATACACGAGCATGATGCCAACCCCTATACATGGGAAAGGTTTAAGAATGCATTCAATGAGAAATACTTCCCTAGGAGTGTTCATCTACAAAAACAGAGGGAATTTACGAAGTTAGAGTAAGGGAATAAGACGGTTGTAGAATCTGAAGCTAAGTTTACGAAGTTGTCTAAATTTGCATCAGCATTTGAAGCAGATGAGGATAGCAAATTCAGAGTAGAACGCACAATCC
>NW_021026229.1:811446-823751 GCF_004153795.1 Camellia sinensis
CACCCTCAAACCACAAAACACTCTAAACAAACTATTTAGATGGCCTAAAAACAGAACTTTTTTATATTATACACTAAGCTCAAAAACAGTTCTAAGATAGGCAAAAATGCAATGCAAGAAAGGGGTAAAAAGGGGGAAGATTGTTACCCATGAAGACCTCTTCAACAATGGTGGACCAGCTGCTCCTCCAAGCTCAAAACCACCCAAGAACCTCAAGAACAACCTCTTAGAACCTCAGTAGCCAATGGAAGGTGTAACACTATGTGTTTGTGTGCAATAGTAAGACACAAATGCACTTATACACACACAAAGGTAAAAAGAAAGAGAGAAATAGAGATTGGTGAGACACAAACCCTAACCCTAATCCAGAGCTCTCCTCTGTATATTTTCTAACCTTTTTGTCCAACCCCCAAGCCAAGAGGGGAGGGCTCCTCTTATAGAAGAGCCAATCTTGTAAAGCTTACAAGGTAAGCTAACAAGAAGGCCATCCCTCCATACACGTGTATGGAGGGGAACAAAATGCCATACAGCTATATTAAAATATCTGCAAAAGCAGATGAACAGTAGTCGGCTGCTCAAAATTGCCATCTTGACAAAATGGGCTGCCGACCGGCAACAAAGAATGCCGACCGGCAATATACATTGCCGATGGCAACAAAACACCAGCCAGTGGCCTCTGGCCATGGCCGATGATGTGTGGGGATGCCTCACAAGGAAATCCCTGCCCTCCAAGGCAAAACACAAGTGTTTGGTGCAAAACCAGACACTAAACAGTCGAGTTCAGAGATCCTAAGGCAAGGCGCGTAGCCGAGACCTCCGGGAACTCCAAACGAACACAAACATGGATGATCACCGGGTGTTCAAACGGTGACGTCCAAGTCTTGAGGACGGTCAAAAATGGGGTGTCTACAACCAGCAGCTCCACCCCCCCTCCCCCCGCGCACAACAACTGCAGGTAGGTGGACCTCGGGTAATTAATGTAATTCACTCGAAGGTCAACAAAAATAAAATACGGGGGGTGACCCAGAAAGTAAAGCACTTGCAGCATGTGTACCAGGTCGGGGAGAAATGACATCGGGCCAAGGAGTGCCAGGGACCAGTAGTGTCCTTCACTGAAGCTAACCTTGAGATGGTACAACATCCACATAACAATGCCATTGTAGTATCCCTCCAGGTTGGGGAGTGCCAAGTGAAGCGCATCCTGATTGACCAGGGCAGTTCTTGTGACATCATGTATGTCTGGTGTTACAAAGAGCTTGGCCTTCACCCAGACGATATGGAGCAATCCAATGGCCCAATGGTCGGGTTCAACGGAACGTCGACATGGCCACTGGGAGTAGTAAGCTTGGAGGTGCAGGCTGGCACCAGGAAGATAAAGACAGAGTTCACCATAATCGACACACCATCCCCTTACAATGCCATCCTGGGAAGGCCATGGTTACATGCAATGAGGGCTATTCCCTCAACATTGCATCAGCTACTGCGGTTCCCAACAGAGCATGCCATAGAAGAGGTCAGAGGGGATCAGCTGCAGGCAAAGAACTGCTCCATGGCAGCAATGAAATCCACCTGCAGCATATGAGAACCAGAAAAGGCAGAGATCGAAGATGAGGACGTGGAGGTCCTAGAGGACATCGGCAAGGAGCCAGACAAGAAGAATAAAGAAGCCCTAAAGAAAATCCTCATCCAGCAGGGGGATAAAGAACGCTTCTTCCTTCTCGGCTCGGGTTTAGCCGAAGAAGAGGGAAAAGAGTTGGAAGCCTTCTTGAGAGCAAACATTGAGGTGTTTGCCTGGACGCCTTACGAAATGCCTGGCATTGCCCCTGAGGTCCCCTGCCATAAACTGAATGTAGACAGGTCAGCCAAACCTGTAATCCAACGAGCAAGAAGATCGACATTGAGTGGGCCAAACCAAATCTTGCCTAGGAAAGGCATGTACGCATACATGCCATGTTTAACATAGAACGGTGTACTGAACTATGCTTCGACACGAGAAGTATGGGCACATATCGGACCAAGCTCAACATGGAAAGGCGCAAGCCATAAAAGCTACAATGCAATATTTACAAATATGCAATGGAATGGAAATGTAATACAATGGATATGGCCTGCGGGCCAAACCAAATCTTGCCTAGGAAAGGCATGTACACATACAAGCCGTGTCTAATATAGAACGGTCTGCTGAACTATGTTTTGACGTGAAAAGTATGGGCACATACCAGACCAAGCTCAACATGAAAATGCGCGAGCCATAAAGCTACAATGCAATACACACTATATGCAATGATGCAATGGATATGGCACGCAGGCCAAACCAAATCTTTGCCTAGGAAGGGCATGTACACGTACAAGCCGCGTCTAACATAGAACGGTCCACTGAACTATGCTTCGACACGAGAAGTATGGGCGCATACCGGACCAAGCTCAACATGGAAAGGCGCAAGCCATAAAAGCTACAATGCAATATACACTATATTACAACGATGCATGACAATGCAATTATATATTTTGTTTTGTTTCTGTTTTTTGGAATGCAAATGATGCATGAAATGCATGAAATGCGCGACAACACGCGGCTTTTGAGATGCACGTAAACTTGAATATGGGACGACGCGAGTCGCTTGAAATGCATGTATAATGCAAATTATCAAAAGTCGTTCGGGCACGACAAACACCGAAGGACTTGCACCTTCAGAGGATTTAGGGTCTCCTAGACCGTGGATTACAGTAACTGTACGGCTCGTCTGGTTGCACCAGCCTCAAATGAACCGTACATACAATATCGTGCCTGCAAAGAAAACAAACTTAACAGGTACAATGTGATTAACAATATGCATAATAGTGTACTCGCAATGCGTGACAACGCAAAGCAAGTGGGAAGCATAACAATGCTGTGAAGGCACAGACATGTAAGTGGAGCACGCGGTCTACGCAGGCAACGAAATTGATTACAAACATGCGTTCTACGAAGGTAATGAAATTGAACATAAGAATGCGGTCTACGCAAGTAAAACATGCGGTCTACGCAAGTAACGAAATTGAATGCATGCATGCGGTCTACGCAAGCAAAACATGCGGTCTACGCAAGTAATGAAATTGAATGCATGCATACAGTCTACGCAAGCAAAACATGCGGTCTATGCAAGTAATGAAATTGAATGCAAACATGCGGTCTATGCAAGCAAAACATGCGGTCTACGCAAATTATGAATTTGGACAAACATGCTCTACGCAAGCAAAACATGCGGTCTACGCAAGTTATGAATTTGAACAAACATGCGGTCTACGCAAGCAAAACATGCGGTCTACGCAAGTAATGAATTTGAACAAACATGCGGTCTACGCAAACAAAACATGCGGTCTACGCAGGTAATGAATTTGAACAAACATACGGTCTACGCAAGCAAAACATGCGGTCTACGCAAGCGGAACATGCGGTCTACGCAAGTAATGAATTTGAACACAGGAATGCAGTTCACGCAAGCAAAACATACGGTCTACGCAAGTAATGAAATTGAACAAACATGCAAAATGCAGTGAGATGCGCAAAACTGCGCGATGCGTTTTAGACAATGCGAGCGCACAAGACGATGCGAATGATATGCGATATGCATGGGGCAACTTTTGAGTTTTGTAAAAGCCAAAAGGATACGAAAAGGATACACCTTGCACGAATTCGAGCGCCACATACAGAGGGCACGATCCGAGGTCAAAACGGAGGCCGATTGAGCGTTGGAAATGCACTGTTTTGCACAGTTTTGATCATTGAAGGCCCTGAACCACACATATAACACAAACAAGGATGTAGAAGGCTCAAAAACCATTGTAGGAGACCACCGGATGCCCACCGGCCATCAAAATGCATCACCGGCCGTCCATCGGCCTTCATAAAATTCTATCGGCACAAAATACTGCCGACCGGCCAAGAGTGTGGCCGACCGGCAAAATATTCCTGTTCGGGGCAGTTTCGACATTTCGGCCGTGGGTCTTTAAATATAGGGCCTCTAGCCCTATATTTCTCACATCCTCTTGCTCGAAAATTGCCTCTCTCTCTCTCTAGAGTGTTTTCGTCCGTCGATCTCCTCGTTTTCTTGCGTTCTAGCTTCAATTTCGTTGTTTGATTCGCGTATATCTTCGCGTTCCGAACAATTTGAACCGAACGAAACTTCGTTTCGGTGTTTGTTTCTTGATTTCTGCCACTCGAGGCTTGTTTTCCTCGAGTTTTTCTCGATATCTGTGCCTTTTCCGCACTCCGGCTTTTCCGGCCTTCTCGGGGTTGACTTTCTGTTTGACTTTTCACCTTCTCGCCCGATTTTTCGTCTTCCGGCCACTTTCACACCCCCTTCGAGATGGCAGATGATCTTCCACAGGGCAGAACCCCTCCAGAACTCGAGATGGAACCCGAGGCCGAGCCCTTGCCACTTCATATCCGGCCGTTCGACCCAGAGACCTACAGGCCTGCAGTTCATGTGATGCTCCTCGATGGACTACGCCAGTTCCGGAGCTTCGAGAGGGGCGTGGCACCTGATCTTCTCCTGCGTGAGCCTACTTCCCATCTGTCCTTCGGCACTTCCGAGGTAACATTCTTTTTTTTGTTTTATTATTTTTCGCAATGTAGAACATAACTGCCATTAGTTGATTCTGTTCTCTAACTGTTTAGTCCGGATGCACCGATATACTGTACACTGTAGTTGATTGCACACAAACTTACAACCGTTATCTGTTTGAAACTTACACGTGCACACACACTGCACTAACCCTGAATCACCCAAACACACAGTGCGCACTGTATTCACTGTATACACACTGGTACCTGGTATCTGCTTGAGTCTGAAAACATGCACACATGCTGTATTTGACTTGAACCACTCAAACACGCTGACATGTCACACGTTGTAGTTCACTGTAAGCACACCGGCACCCGATGTCTGTTCAAATTTGAAAACATACACACATGTTGTATACCTGTATGCTTCTTAAAACTGCGTTTTGAATATTGTCTTGCAATTGCTTCTTCTTTTTTATTACAGGGGGATTCCCATACCATCCGCGGGTATGGGAATATCGTCGCTCGGGATTGGTACCTAGGGCTCCCAGACGCTGTTCGTCGCATCGTCGACAAGGCCGGCTTCGGCATCTTCTGCAGGGGGCTCTCCCGACTTACCACTTGTAGGCCCTTACTTGCTGCTCTAGTGGAGAGGTGGTGGGATACCACCAACTCCTTCCACTTCTCCGTTACAAGGGACATGACAATGACCCCTTATGACTTCTCAATGCTTACCGGCATCGGGGTAGGGGGTGATCCGATCCCCTTTGACACTAACATGGGTGAGTGGGACGCCGCCCAACTGTACCTACTCGGTACTCAGCCTCCCCTCGCTCGAGCGGGGTTCGTCAGGTATTCCTGGTTCGAGAGCCACTTTCGGGTCCAGCCAGCTTTGGCGGAGGAGGCGCAGATGACCCCAGAGGAGGTGGACCAGTATGCGCGGGGCATCATCATATTCCTTTTCAGGACGACTCTCTTCGCCGACCGGGTGAACACCGTGCCTCTATGCCTGTTGAGCGCACTGGTGGATGTCAGGTGGATCCGTCATTACGACTGGGGTGGCGCAGGCTTGGCCACTTTGTACGGTTACATGAGCTCTTCTTCCCGCCTCAGCGGGCAGCTTCTCGGCGGCTATTAGCGAGCTTGGGAGGTACATCTTCTTCCCTTTTTACATTTCTGCTTCACGTTTTCTGTATTCTGGACACTGCACATATACTGTACACTGCCCTACACTGACTGTATACTGCATACCCGGCACACATATACTCTGCTTTACACTGACTGTATACTGCACACACTGTACACTCCGCACAATACACTGCACAACACACGGTTCTGCCATTTCTGTTTTATTTTGTATTCTGCCTTATCTGATAGTCATACTGATATCTATTCTGCAGTTGTGGGTGTATGCCTACTTTCCTAGGCTTGCCCTAGTACCCGATGAGGAGATCCCACTCGGCGTCCCCTTCTCTCATCGCTTCGATGTGCGATGCGTGCGGAGACCACGGGAGTCTCTTACTTTCTTCCGCCGACACTTCGACACCATCACCGCCGCGGAGGTATGTTCAACTTTAGAGTTTATTATTTTTTTTGGCTTTGCTTCGCTTAGCACTGTATGTTTTCAATAACGGTAGATAATAAACTGCATTTCATTTTCAGATCACCTGGCAGCCCTGGGCTCCGTTGCCGGCCGTGGTGAGGGATCACTATGAGGGCGCAGAGGAGACTGCCCGTTGTCGGATTCTGTTGGAGGGCCCGGTCTGTCAGGCTTGGTACCTGGGCGAGCGTTTCTTGCGTCAGACCCTGGGTTTACCGAAGCAGATAGTGTGGGGTCCGCCTCCTGCCCGGGTCCACCTCCTGCCCATATGAGAGATACCGAGAGGTTCGCCGCCCTGGAGATAAGGGATTACACCGTCGGTTGGGGAGCAGAGCATCACAGAGGCAAGGGCGACTACGTAGAGTACGTCCGGACCTACATTATGCGACCCTTGAGCGGTGGTCGCCGAGCTGAGGGGGAGAGGCCAGCGGTGCCGACAGCTGGAGCGGGGGCTGGAGCAAGAGCGTGGCACATCGAGGAGGGCTCGAGTGCATGGCAGGAGCGGAGCTCGGGGAGGGCGGGGGACCAGCTGGCCCGCCCTGCCCACTGTACTGTCATATAGAGGGCAGGATGGGGCGACCTACCAAATCCCCTTTGCTCCTTCCCCGGCTAATCATGAGTTAGCCGGTATCCCCGACTTGCCTCCGGTATGTACTACTTCATTTTGTGTCTTGCATTGGCATTTCATTTCAGTTTATTTGATATTCCGCAGAACACTGATGTATCTTATACTCTTGCAGGCGTCCTCCGAGTACACCCGACAGTCTGTGAAGTTGAATGCCTCCATGATGGGGATGCTGCAGCGGACTTTCGACCTTCTGGCCCTCTATAGTATTCCGGTATGTTCTTCTGACAATGGCATCAAACCATTCATAAGTTGATTCGCGTAATCTGATGCACGACACCACACCTGACGCACTGATCTCACAGCATCTGATACACTGCATACATTGCATTCTGCATTGACAAACTGCTCACGGCGTTCACACACTGTACTCATATACTGCATTCTGCACTGATAAACTGCTCACAGCGTTCACACTGTACCCATACACTGCATTCTGCACTGATACACTGCTCACGGCGTCCACACACTGTACTCGTATACTGCCTTTTGCACTGATAAACTGCTCACAGCGTCCACATACTGTACTCATACACTGCATTCTACACTGATAAACTGCTTGCAGCATCCACGTACTGTACTCATACACTGCCTTTTGCACTGATAAACTGCTTGCAGCGTCCACATACTGTACTCATACACTGCATTCTGCACTAATAAACTGCTTGCGGCATTCTGATGTGTTTACCTTTTTATGCTTTTCAGCCTCCCTTCCAAATTCCTCCGGTGGGCGGTGCTCCAGCTGGGCGTTCTATTCCTGCTCGAGGAGGGCGTGGAGACACTGCACGTCCCCGTACCAGGGGAGGGCGTACTCATGTTGGGAGTAGTTCTCAGGCGCCGACCCCTGATGATGATGATGATGACGATGATGAGTCCGAGGCAGAGGCAGAGGCCGGGTCATCTGAGGAGGCTGGAGATGACTCAGACTCAGGCTTAGACGGCGATGCTGATGACGATGCCCCTGGACCTTCGTCCAGGAAGAGGGCGAGGGCAGATCCCCGGGCCCGAGACTACTGATGATGACCCAGATTCCTGCTTTTCTTCTTCTCTTTTTTTTTTCTTTTTGCTGGTAGTTAGATTACCTTGTACTGCCATAGGTAGATTTTTGTTTTCCTCAAAACTTTGTACTTAAAAAAAGATTATGAAATGAAACGAACTTTCTATCTGAAAAAGCGTTACATTTTTTTTTTTTTATTCCACTGCATTGCCTCATGTTACACCTCAATGTAAATGAAATTGATCTGTGGTCTGAATGTTGAACACTTGCATTGTAATAACAAGGTAACCAAACCAAGTAACAGCAAAGCAACCCATACAAACCACTGCTTAACCTGAACACACGGTCCATACTCTGCTGAGGATTAATCTGCATACAGCCCATAACCCAACACTTGGTTTATTCTGCACACGGCAAACTTTAAACAAAACAGCCCAATCTGACAAGACGGCCTTCAAAGGTGAAACCAGCTAGGGTTGAAACATGCTCGGATGCCCCAAATTTTCCCTTCCTTCTTTTGGTTCGCCCAAATGTAGAGAATGGCACAGCACTCCGAGCATAAACGATTAACTTTTGGAAAAGGGGTTTTCTTAACCAGGGTATCGAGCCCACAACTGGATACAGCGGAAATGGACTCAACAAGGGTACACGACCTAAACACAGCAAGACACGCTCGAGAAAGACTGAAAACAAAAGGTGAGACCGACAAATCAAAAGGACACGACACACGGACGTGCTTATAAACTGAGAGACCTCAAACCTCGAGGAGCCGATTCCTCCGGGTATACTTCCCGCCCTCTCTGATTTGTGATTCTCACATCACTCGACCCTCAGGCTCGGTTTTTCTTTCAAAACCCTTTTCCTCACTTTTCTCTCAACTTACACCTCTCTATTCTTTATTCTCTCATTTTTCATCCCTCCCCAGGGTGATTGATGGATAAATAGGAAGGTGTGGGTTCATGCTCAACACCGTTAGCTCACGGCTACTTCTTCTGGTGGATAAAGTGCCCTCCTGGCAAGTACGTCGATGACCGGGGAAAGACAGAACACCTGGCTCAACTGTGCCCCTAGTTCATCATTTTGACCGTTCTTTGTTTTGGTTTTCTACTAAAACAATTTCGATCAAGATGAGAGTCGGATTAACACACTTGTTCGATTTTTGATTTGAAAACCATGCAAGTCAGGCTATAAGCACTGAAAATGTTTCTTTTTGGGTCCAAGAAAATGATCCAGTTTTGGAAAATGGAACAGTTTTCGAGAAAATAGTCAACTTTAGTAAAAATTTTCAAAAACTATTTTTGCAAACGGCTAATGCTCAACGAGCATGGAACCTACTCTTTGAGATACGCAACCTCGGATCGGAGGCAATGGAAAATTGCCCCTGGCTTGAAAGGGGTGGACGGCAACGGAAAGTTGCCCCTGGTTTGAATGGCGTCTCACGACGACTCGTGGCAACGGAAAGTTGCCCCTTGTTTGGATGGTGTCGCAGCAATCCGCAAACAGTCTTCATTGGTGGTGGTCGAACTCTTGGACACAGAGATGATGAAGATAGTTATAACAAATATATGGACACAGTCACCTTGGAAGCGTTGGCGACTGGACTTTGGGATGAAATCGAAACCATTGTATGGATTGAGACGCTATGAAAGCGTTGGGGGCTGGACTTCATGATGAAGTTGCCTACGTATCCCAAACATGGGAATCAAGCCTTACGTAGTTCCGGTTGAGGTACACTCGGGTATTTTAACCTTCACTTTCTCAGGCTCTAACTTTTGCCAAGGTGCCTGATGCGGGTTTTCGACCTTGCGAGCTTCTTTTTATTTTTCTTTTTCTTTTCTTTTTCACATTTTTTTTGCTTTTCTTTTTTGTATTTTTTTTCTTTTTTGTATTTTTCTCTTGCTCTAACTTTTGCCTGGGTCGCCCTTCCGGGTTTTCGGCCCAGCGAGCCTCTCAAAGGGTAAAAGTGTAACAAGTCCATGCCAAATGGTTTTTGAAGTTGAAGCCTCTCTATATCTAGGAGAACGGCTGTTGCAATGATTTGTAGACAAATGTTATGGATGCACGCAACGTAAGCATAAAGGTAGCTAATTTTAGAACATTGCCCTATCTAACCTTCGTAAGCAGGTAAATAAAAGGCGGAAGAAAGAATAGGGATTGTACTTTTGAAGTTCTGAGCGTTCTTACTAGCCGCACAAGCAAAAGGGTCGGCAGACACTGCTTTGGCTTCTGATCTTTCCCAGGTGCAGGGGCGTGAATAGGAGAAACTGTTCTGGCATGACGAGGCCTATCCCGATTTTTTCGAACTGACTTGAAATCCCTCAGGTGGAGTGGGAAAGCGATCCTCCATAGTTTTTGCCACACTGCGGATATTGTTGCTTGTTCATCCCTCCGGCCTTCAAGCCTCGACTGCCCGCAAGTAGTTGTTCACTAGGATCGGCATCTGCCTTCACTTTGTCTTTTCCTCTGGCCTCAATCTGATCGAGGGTTTTGGTTTGATGTGGATATGTCATTACCATAGCTGGAGGCATCTCCGATTGGCTAAGTTCAATCACAATTCGCCCCAACAACGGGGGCTCCTGGGGTACAAAACTCCCGGTATATGGTGCGGCTGGAGGTGAAGCTGACATTCCGTAGGCGAGATCCGCCACAGACCTCTGAGATCACCTATCATCCCATTAGTTCAAATGTAGTAGGCTCGCGAGCCTGGTATAGCTGGGGGCCCAGACCGGGTACGCAACAGGCGACCTGGGTGGATTGGACATATCAGTTATTGGTCTCACTTTTGCAGAGTGATCCCTTGCTCTAATGCGGCTATCAACCACGATCTCTTCCGAATTCTGCGTTATCAAGTCCTGCCTCAGAAGGGGAACACTAGCTATCCTGTACCAGCTGTCCGAACTGAAAGAGACAACAAGCAGCATTTCAGCCCAAACGGATCAAAACACGGGGTAGCTGAACAACTATACTCTACTACTGATCACTGTTCCCCAGAAATCACTGTCCCCAAAACTGAACCTGATACCCGCAGATAACTGATTCTCATAAACTGACACCGATGCCCTCAGGTCTGATACTCAAACTTTGCAAAACTGATATGTACATTCCTGTAGAGATACACTCTAAAAGCACATAGCAAGTAAGAGAAGCCAAAACACCCCTATGGAGGGGTAAGGTTTCCCTGTTCCTATTTTGTCAGGAGCCAGGGTTTCACTTCACGCACGCTATGTTTTTTAAACAAACCTAGATCGGGTAAGCGGCCTGTCCTAACTTGGAATGTCACTATGGATCAAATATGCACTAGGTCGAATGGTCGAAAAGGGTGCCCCGGTAAAATCGGGGGTTCATGTCCCATACTATCAGAGCCCATAACCGGTCAGCCTTATGGTTCTGCCTTGACAAGACAAGCCTCCAGCAAACCGTTCAGGAATGGAGATGGCAAACACTATGTCCTAGGCGCACCAAGCACATGCAATGCAAAGAGACACATAAATGAAATCAAAACAGGATATCACGAGTTCGAGTCAAGCTCTCTAAATCCCAGCAGAGTCGCCAGAAACTGTAGCGCGCCCGCGTGGGCCTCCACTGCTACAGTTCGGACTCGATTTGTGTCACGGTTCTTATCTGAACCAAAGAGTCAAATCCGGCAAATTGTTTTGAGAAAACAGATTTGAAAGAAAGAAGTGCCAAACATGACTGCTTTGCCAGATACGGAGTCGCCACCTAAATATTTTATTTTGGGGGAATTTAGGAAAACCCTGACTCGGTGCCAAAGGCCACGTGTCCGTTATCACCAGAGTTGCCTCGGCTCGGGAGCTAGGGTACGATTGTGGGAAGGTCAGCTATGAGCACCCTCCTCGCCCGATCCAAAGATCGGCCTCTACTAACCGTGATATCCGTTTTTGAAAACGTTATGTGTTCATATTCCGGTTATTAGCCTAGAATTACTATGTTATGCGCAGGCAAACAAGTATAGACTAGGTTGCCTAATTTGGAAATAAGCATTGCATATCCGTTTGTCTTGAAAAACACTTTGGAATTTGCTACTCGCAAGTAGGCTAAAATACGGATTTCAACGGGTTTTTCCAACTCAGACAATCCAACCTTCACCCACAGGCATTCAAACAGTTTATCACATAAGCATCTAGCCACATGGTAATCATGCTATCATGGCAATACTCACACACATGCGGTATGCTAAAGCATAAATGCTTACCTAGTACTCCAAGCCAAAACAATAAACTAGTTAGCCAACATGCATGGTCCTAGTTCATGTCAAATTGACTAATGCAACACATACAGGATCAATTAGAGTGGGCTCGGCTAACCTAAACATGGCATGTGAAATGCAACCAATTGATGCACGTATTCAATTTGGAATTGAAGTACAAATGCAGTTAGTATGATGTACCGAGCCTGGTGCATGCAAGACAATGTATGGATGCACGCAAGTATATGCATAAGGTATGCTAATTTAAACATGCCCTAATCTACCTTCGTAAGCAGGTAAATAAGGGAAGAAAGAAGTAGGATTGGGAAG
>NW_021026229.1:824404-876153 GCF_004153795.1 Camellia sinensis
ACATGCACACACTCACCCACACTTATTACAGATTCGCCCTCGCTCGGAGGGACCAAAAGAATAATACAATTCGAATAATGAATTAACTATCCTAGCTAATTAATTATTACAAATTACCTAATTAGTTAACAAATTGACTAAGCTAGGAAAAACAGTAAACCGCCTCGGGAAGAGAGCTCAATGCAATGCATGCTCGGTCTTGCTCGGGAATTCACTGCCATGCGTAGGCTGCCTCTGTTTTCCCTGCTCTGCCTCTTTGAAGACTGCCAAAGTCTCGGAATTGCTTCCCTGGACATTGGGAGACACCACCGGCTGAGTAGAATGGCCACCGGTAGTGGTGTGTGATCACCGGCTGTTGGTGAAGCTATCGGCCCAGGAAGGATTACCGGTCGGCACTGGACATTGTCGGTCGGCAAATAATGTCTAAAGAACCTGCAATTGACAGCAGCAGAGGGCAAGGCAGAGCATGGCAATGCAATTCAAGCAATGTATGCACCAATCCTATCCCTTATCATGTGTGTGACTCAAAGGGACATGGTCCTTGGTTCTCGGACCATCAAGCGCGCATTTCAATGCGTGATGGCCCAAAGAATCAAGTGTGCATTTTAATATGGAATGCAATGCACATAAACAAACCAATGGGACTCAACCTCTATCACAAGCATTTCAAGAGGCCAAGCATGCATGCAAATGGAATGCAATCCTAAGCATGTGAACTAAGGATGCGACGTAGGAATGCATGGATGCTCCCAACATGCATGCAATGTGTAGTGCCAATGTGCACACATGTGAGGCACACAACAAGTTAGACAACTTGGCAAGGAATGCATGCTAAATGTACTACCACCTAAGAATGTAACAACATACCAAAGGGGCCAAATGTATTACAACATGCAAGGTAAGCATGCTACAATATATAAGAGTGGTCTTAGACTAAGTTAGGCAGCCCTAACTAGGCCCAAAAACAGTGGCCAAAGTGCCCAAAAATGAAGGACTAATGGCATGCAAACATGCATGTATACAAGGACCAACACTTAGGCATAAAGGGACAATTCTCAAGCACACTTAGGAGGATGCAAACATGGACAAATAGCATGCGACAAAAGCTCTGAAATTTAGAAAATGGTGCCATACCAATTAAACAAAGATAAGCCAAGCATGCAACATGGTCTAAAACTTAAGGCTAACAAGCCAAATTGCAAAGGGGCTATAAAATGCATGTCATGACCGACCAAAATGACTAAGGACAGACCTCAAACATGGCAAAATAGGCACAAAAGCTTCACAAAGCTAGACCTAAAACATGCTAGAACAATGGTTTACAACCTAAGCATATTAAGGCCTAAACATGGCATTACAAGGTAGGTATGCTAAGCATGCATGGTGTACAAAACCAATAAAAACAGAAGCATATTATGACATAATAAGCAACAAAAATCAGCTAAGGCATGGTAAACATGAAGCTTAGCTAGGTGCTCCTCAAGGGCCAAAAATGGTCCATTTCAAGGACAACAAGGAGAGGGGGTGGCCCTCTCCTCCCTTGGACCTCAAGGCACCATCCTCACCTTCTGAAATCCCTCAGATTTCAGTGGTTGAGGAGGCCCAAACACCAAGGTCCCCGAGCTCACTCAAATAGCACGAAATGGGGCCTCTCAAGGCCTAAGGGGGGTCAAACACCTCCAAACCACAAACACTTCTAAACAAACTATTTAGAGGGCCTAAAAATAGAACTTTTTATATTATTACACTAAGCTCAAAAAACAGTTCTAAGATAGGAAAAAAATGCAATGCAAGAAAAGGGGTAAAAAGGGAGAAGATTGTTACCCTTGAAGACCTCTTCACAATGGTGGACCAGCTGGCTCCTCCAAGCTCAAAACCACCCAAGAACCTCAAGAACAACCTCTTAGAACCTCAGTAGCCAAGGGAAGGTGTAACACTATGTGTTTCTGTGCAATAGTAACACACAAAAGCACTTATACACACACAAAGGTAAAAAGAAAGAGAGAAATAGAGATTGGGTGAGACACAAACCCTAACCCTTAATCCAGAGCTCTCCTCTGTATATTTCTAACCTTTTGTCCAACCCCTAAGCCAAGAGGGAGGGCTCCTCTTATAGAAGAGCCATCTTGTAAAGCTTACAAGTTAAGCTAAACAGAAGGCCATCCCTCCATACACGTGTATGGAGGGAAGCAGAGTTGGTGCCAGCTATCACAGCTGGCACAAAATATCTACATAAAGTGGATGAACAGTAGTCGGCTCCTCAAAAATGCCATTTTGACAAAATTGAGTGCCGACCAGCAACAAAAAGTGCCGACCGGCAATATATATTGCCGACGGAAACAAAATACCAGCCGGTGGCCTGTGGCCATGGCCGGTGATGTGTGGGGATGCCTCACAAGGCATTCCCTCCCCCTCCAAGGCAAAACACAAGTGTTTGGTGCAAAACCAGACACTAAACGGTTGAGTTCGGAGATCCTGAGGCAAGGCGCGTAGCCGAGACCTCCGGGAACTCCAAACGAACACAAACATGGATGATCACCGAGTGTTCAAACGGTGACGTCCAAGTCTTGAGGATGGTCAAAAATGGAGTGTCTACACATAGTAATTCTAGACTAATTAACCGGAATAAGAACGCATGTGTTTTCCAAACTAGATATCATGGTTAGTAGAGGTCGATCTTCGGATCGGGCGAGAGGGGGTGCTCATAGCTGACCTTCCCCAATCGTACCCAAGTTCCCGAGCCGAGGCAACTTTGGTGATGATGGACACGTGGCCTAGGGCAAACGAGTCAGGGTTTTCTAAATTTTCCCCAAATAAAATATTTAGGTGGCGACTCTGTATCTAGCAAAGCAGTCCATGTTTGGCACTTCTTTACAAAAATCTGTTTTCCAAAACGATTTGCCAAATTTGGACTCTTTGGTGATTCATTAATCTCACATTGCACATTGTGAGATCAGATTAAGAACCGACACAAATCGAGTCTGAACTGTAGCATGAGGCCCAAGGGTGCGTCTACAATACCGCTCTTTGTTTCAATTGCATAATAGTTGGATGTGTTTCACCTATTATTGTTCTCTGTGGCTCGGAACCTTAGGGTTTGTCCCTAGATTCACACCATTTCCTCCACGCGTGTGTCACGCGTTGGGATCTTGTTTGCCGCCCTGGGTTTGGCCGACGGTTGTATTTCTTTTCCTTTTCTGCGTGAGGTGCAGTTAAGATTGCATAATTCCCTTACATCCTTTCT
Organism: Camellia sinensis; assembly: GCF_004153795.1. Classification (NCBI taxonomy): domain Eukaryota; kingdom Viridiplantae; phylum Streptophyta; class Magnoliopsida; order Ericales; family Theaceae; genus Camellia; species Camellia sinensis. The sequence goes on from NW_021026229.1 coordinate 827,649, forward strand.
GCATGAGATGTGGTTTGGCTTGCGTTAACTTGCTTATGTACGAGTTTGTTGTAGCATTTATTTGCACAATGTTTGCATCTAGATGTTTCATTGCAGCCCTCATTGCATGATCATAAGTTATGTTCTGCATTGTGCATGTCATTTTGCATTTTGCCCCTGCCTGCAGGCGCCTCTATATTGTTATCTTGCTTGTTTGTCTAAGTCTTCGGCCTTGTCAAAAATGGGTCATCTCTAGGTTTTGACATTCACTCCCGTCATTTCATGACTTCCGAGTTCTATCAAAGAGGGGCAACTGTAGACACCCCATTTTTGACTGTCCTCAAGACTTGGACGTCATCGTTTGAACACCCGATGATTGTGCATGCTCGTGTTCGTTTTAAGTCTCTAAAGGTCTCGGCCAAGCGCCTTGCCTTGGAGCCTCTCAACTTGTCTGTTTTGTGCTTGGTATTGGACCAAGAACTTGTTGCTTTGAATCTAGAGGAGAGGGTGGCTTTTCGGCCATTCCCAGTGTCCATCGGTCATGGCTTGTGCCTGCTGGCCATCAGTGGTGGCCGATCGGCCACACTGATGGCTGATCGGCTACATTTCTGGCCGACGGCCATTTTTCTCCTTTTTCAGATATTTTATGTACTAGCTGTGCCAACTGTTGATCACTGAGTGTATCCTCTATACACGTGTATTGAGGGATGAAGCCAAGCTTTTGGCTTGTTTTTCTATATAAGGGGAGGTCTCTCCTCCATTTTGAGGGTTCAAAAAATTTGTGAGCAAAATTTCACTCTCTCTCTCTAGAATCCTCTCTCTCTTCCTATTTAGTGCTTGAAAGTGAGTTTTCTCTACATATGCAACTCGCACCCTTAGCCAAACACCTTGACCTTGGAGCTGAGGTTCCTTAAAGCTTCGTTTGAGGTCTTAAAAGTGGTTTTGGCTCATATTTTCTCCTGTTTTGCTGTTGTGCTTCAAGGGTAAAGACTTGTCCCTTTTAAGCTTTGCTTTAGTTACTTGTTTGACCACCTTTGCATGCTACTTTGAGGCTAGTTTTAACCTCTAAAAAACTCTGTTGTTATGGTTTCAAAATGATGGTTTGAGTCTTGTTTAGTTAGGGGGTGGTTTCCTCCCTTTGCTCTTTGGCTTGTAAAGCCTTTTGAGTTGTCTTTCAAAGCCTTTTGAAACAATTTTTTTTGGCCTTTAAACCACTGTCCTGTGCATTGCATTCATTCGCACTATTTTGCTCACCTCAATCGCACTGTCTTGTGCTTTGCATATCGCATCGTGCTATCTTGCGCACCTTACATGCACTTGTTAGTGCATTGCATCACGCTATCTTACGCACCTTACCTGCACTTGTTAGTGCATTGCATCGCGCTATCTTGCGCACCTTACCTGCACTTGTTAGTGCATTGCATCGCGCTATCTTGCGCATCTTATCTGTATCGCACTGTTTTGTGCATTCACCCTACTCGTACTGTTTTGTACACCTTTAGCATCGCAGTATTTTGTGCATCTATTTAGCACTGTTTTGTGCATTCGCTCTGCATCGCATTGTCTTGTGCACATTGTATTTTTGTATCATTCGCGCTGTCTTGTGCACTTTCTGGTCCGGGAGACCTTAAATCCTCTGGTCTGGGAGACCTTAAATCCTGCATCTTTATTCACACTGTCTTGTGCACCTCCATGCGGTCTGGCGAGACCTTAAATACACTTGGTCTAGGAGACCTTAAATCCTTTGAAGGTGCAAGACCTTTGGTGTTTGTCGTGCCTAAACTACTCTTGGCGGATTTTATCCTAGGTTGCATTGTCATGCATCCCTCACTCGCATTGTTATGCGCCGCTCATATGCATTGTCATGCATTTCAAAAGACATGCATTGTCGCGCGTTCAATTTCATGCATTATCATGCACATTTCATTTGTATTTCAAAAAACAACAACAACAACAAAAAAAACAAACAAACAAACAAACATGCATTGTCATGCATTCACTGTAAATAGTGCATATGTCATGCATCACTATAAATATTGCGTTTACATACATTCTATTGCATATATTGCATTGTAGCTTGCATGCATTCACTGCATCACCTCCATTTACGGCTTGTGCCTTTCCATGTTGAGCTTGGTCTGGTATGTGCCTGTACTTTTCAGGTCGAAGCACGGTTATGAGATTTAGTGTTCGCACCTAGTGTTGTGGGTGACGGCACCGTTTCCGTGTTAGACGCGGTCTGTATGTGTCCATGCCTTTCCTAGGCAAGATACGGTTCGGCCGCGTGCCTTATCCATTGTAAATATTGCATTCCATTGCATATTGTATATATTGCATTGTAGCTTGCATGGATTTATTGCATCACCTCCATTTACGGCTTGCGCCTTTCCATGTTGAGCTTGGTCTGGTATGTGCCCGTACTCTTCGCGTTAAAGCACAGCTATGATATTATATGTACGCACCTAGTGTTGAGAGTGACGGCACCATTTCTGTGTTAAACATGGTTTGTATGTGTCCATGCTTTTCCTAGGCAAGATATGGTTTGGCCGCGTGCATTCCATTGTAAATATTACATTCCATTGCATATTGTATATATTGCATTGTAGCTTGCATGCATTTATTGCATCACCCCCATTTACGGCTGCGCCTTTCCATGTTGAGCTTGGTCTAGTATGTGCCCGTACTCTTCGCGTTGAAGCACAGTTATGTATTATGTGTACGCACCTAGTGTTGGGTGAGGCACCATTTCCATGTTTAAACGTGGTCTGTATGCTGTCATGCCTTTCCTAGGCAAGATGCGGTTTTGGCCGCAGGCCTTATCCACTGCATCCAATTGCATTTTAGCTAATAAATATTGCATTGTACATAGCTTGCATTGTCATGCATCTTTCCTTACATGCATTGTAGTGCATTCTTCCTTACTTGCGTTGTCATGCATTCTCATTGTAAATATTACAATTCCATTGCATATTGTATATATTGCATTGTAGTTGCATGCATTCACTGCATCCACATCCATCTATGGCTTGCGCCTTTCCATGTTGAGCTTGGTCTGGTATGGCCCATACTTTTCGCGTTGAAGCACAGTTATGATATATTGTGTACGCACCTAGTGTTGAGGGTGACGACACCGTTTCTGTGTTAAACGTGACTTGTTTGTGTCCATGCCTTTCCTAGCAAGATATTGTTTTGGTCGCGCGCCATATCCATTTCATTCATTACATTGTAGTGTAGTGTTTTTGCATCCAACATTTAGGATCACGATCTCTCCTGAGCAGAGCATGCCTCACTTATATCATCCCACCCAATTACTTGTATCTTGTGTTCCGTCTACACACTCATAGTTCTGCATGTGTACGCACCTATTCTACTGCTGGTATTGGGGTTTGAGGGTGTCAGCACCTTTTCTATGGTAGACAGACTTTACATCTCCATCATCTTTATGATATTTGTGTGGTTTTGAACTGCTTATGGTTTGATCATGTTTCAATTGCATTGCATATCATTTGCATTGTTTATACATAGTTTTGTATATATTGCATTATCATTTTGCATCCATTCCGCATTGTTATGCGTTGTCACACATAGGTTGCATTGTCATGCACTCCTTCACTTGCGTTGTTACGTAGCTTAGATTGCATTGTTATGCATGTTGCTAACAATATCGTACCTGTTAAGTTTTCTTTCTCTTTCAGGCGCGATATTGTATATACGGTTCATTTGAAGCTGGTGCAACCAGACGAGCCGCACAGGTATTATATTCTCCGTGTGAGACGCATTGAGAATTGAATAATTCTCTTACATCCTTTCTGCATTGTAATGTAGCTGGGTTCTTGCTTAAAACTGTTGCATGTTATGCTTCGTTACAGCTTTCTTTGCATGATCATGAGTTATGTTCGGCTTCTTGCATTGTCAGTTGTATTTTGCCCCGCCTTCGGGCGCTTATCTTTATTGTCTTCCATGTTTGTCTAAGTCTTCGGCCTTGTCAAAAATGGGTCGTCTCTAGGCTTTGACATTCACTCCCGTCATTGTTATGACTTTCGAGTTCTGTCAAAGAGGGGCAACTGTAGACACCCCATTTTTGACCGTCCTCAAGACTTGGACGTCACCATTCGAACACTCGGTGATCATCCATGTTCGTGTTCGTTTTGAGTTCCCGGGGGCCTCGGTCACGCACCTTGCCTTAGGATCTCTTAACTTGCCTGTTATGTGCTTGGTTTTGCACCAGGGACTTGTGTTTTGTGCTTCTGAGGGTGGGAAGAGGCTTGTTAGCCATCCCTAAAATCCACCGGCCGTGGCATGAAGCCACTGGCCTTTCCTTTTTCCTACCGACCAAATGTTTGGTATGTTTGGTCGGTCGGCACTTATCTGAGGTGTATTGGCATTTTGTGTGGTTGGCTGACCATGTATTTGGCCGGTGGTATCTTTTTTTGGCCGGCAACTCCTTTTCGCCTTTTTCAGCTTGTTAGCCATCACAGACTTGTCCTCCATACACGTGTATGGAGAAATTGCACCCTTTGCACCCTTTTGGTCTAGCTTCTTGGGGAAGCTTGGACCTTTGTCTTATCTTCCTCAAGAAGCTTAGACACCTGTCTCAGCTTCCTAAGGGAGCCTTGGCCCCTTTGCCTTAGCTTTTTTAAGAAGCCTTGACCCCTTTTGTTAGCTTCTCTTGGAAGCTTAAGCCTCCATCTTGCTCTATATAAGGAGACCTCCCTCTCCTTTGAGAGGGTTTAGCAAAACCAGAGATAATACATATATATCTGATATATACTCCACTCTCTCTCTCTATATCTCCCTCTCTCTCTCTTCATTTGTGTGTGTTTGAGGGCCTAAAAGTGTGTTTTCTTCTTAGTTTTGCACTAAGACACATAGCATTACACCATACTTCGGTTATGGAGGTGTTGAGAGTTTGTTCTTGGAGTTTTGAGGTGGTTTTGATCAGAAGAAGGGGGCTAGGCTTGCTGTTCTTGAAGTGTTCTTCAAGGGTAACACTATTGCCTTATATTCCCCAATCTCGCATTAGCTTTTACCCCCCTTTGCATGCTATTTTGAACTTTGTGTATAACTGAAAAAGTCTTGTATTTGTATGCTTAAGATGTTTCATTAAGGTCATTTTTGTGTTGAGGGTCGACCTCCCCCTCTTAGGCCTTGTTTGGCCCTTTTGTGCCTTCTTTGGTTGAGCTTTGAATACCTTCGTGTGTTGGTCTTCTCACCACTGAAATCCAGAGGATATTCAGTGGTCAAGAAGAGGTTTTGAAGTCTTGCATAGGGGAGGGAACCCTCTCCCTTTGTATCTTTATTGTCCATGTTTTTGGCTCATAATGGTAGCATGCATGAGTAGTTGTCTTTGGCTCCATTTCAGAGGTTTTTGGGTGTTGTTAGGTCATAATATGCCTCTGTTTTTTGTCAGATTAATGGTCCATTTCATGCATTATACACTTGCCTTGTATTCTCCCATTTTGCCTAGAAGTGCATCTTGCCATTAGACCATCATGCTTGCATGTTTTTGCCTAGCTTTGTGAAGCTTTTGGTCATGTTTCATCATGCTTGAGGTCTGTTGGGTGTTGATTTGATCATGTCTTTCATGCTTTGTATAGTCTCTTTGCATTTTAGCATGTTGGCATCGGGTGTGTGAGTCATTAGCATCCATTATCTTGGCTATTTCAGTGATTTGGAATCACTTATTAGGTCATTTCAGTCCATGTTTTATGCTTACATGTTTGCATGTGATCCTATGTCAAACCAAACTTGAGGAATGAGGTGTGTTCATACTTAAAGTGACGAAATACGTCTCACTCCTCGGTCGCTAATGCCCTTGACCTCAACATGATAGGGCATGAGGCATTCATTTCTTTTGTGCATGCATTTACATTGAATGGAAAACTTGGCCTCTTAGGCCATCATGCATCAAAATGCATAATTGATAGCTTGAGGGTCGAGAGCCACGCTCCCTTGAGTCCATTGCATGATAGGGGGTGTGGCCATGCTCACATTTGCTTGAAAATTCCATGCCATACACTGCTTGTCCCCTGCTGCTACCAACTGCAGGATTCTGCAGGAAGAAATGGCTGGCCGGCCATTTGTAGTGACAACCGACCATCAGTGTCCAGTCGATGGCCCAATATTTAGCTAATGAGCATATTCCCATGGTCGGTGATCTTATTCCTTGGCCGGTGGAAATCCAAAACACTCAGGAGGAAGTTCAAAGCAGTTCTGGAAACTTTCATATCTTTCAGAGGAGCAAGGCAGTGTAAACAGAGGCAACAATGGCATGGTACCGAGTTTCCGGGTGCGGCAAATCGAGCATGCATCATCCCATCATTCCGAGGCGGCTGCGGCCACCTTTTTGTAATTAATTTGTTGATTAATTGGAAGTTTTGTAATTAATTAATTAGTTAGTCAGCTAGTTAATTAGTTAAATATGTATTATTTATTCGGACCCTCCGAGTGAGGGCAATTGTGTATTAAGTGTGTGTGAGTGTGTGTATGTCTTCCAACCCCATGTCTTTCTTCCCTTTTATTTACTAGCATTCGATGGTTAGTTTACGGCATGTTTAAATTAGCATACCTTATGCTATGCATGTGTGCATCATTCATCAGTCTTGCACGCACCGGGCTCGGCGCATCATACTAACTGCATAGTATTTCCATTCCAACTTGAATACGTGTATTGAGTTGTCGCATTTCACATGTCATTCTTAGATTAGCCGAACCTATTCTAGCTGCATTCTGTATGTGTTGCATTAGCCATCTTAATATGAACTAGGATCATGCATTTGATTACTAACTAATTTCTGTTTTGGCTTGGAGTACTCGGTAAGCATTTACGCTTTAGCATCCTTGCATGTGTGTGAGTGTTGCCATGATAGTATGCTTATCATGAGGCTATGTGCTTATGTGATATATCTGCCTGAATGCTTGTGGGTGAAAGTTGGATTATCTGAATTGGAATAATGCATTGACTGTGAATTTTAAGCCCACTAGATAGTGGCAAAACCATGTTTTCTAAGCCCACACGAGGGTGGCAAAACCTGTATTTTAGCCTACTTGCGAGTAGCAAACCATTTTCGAAACAAACATGAGATGTTTTGTTCCAATTCAGGCAATCCAGTCTATACTTGTATACTGTGCACATCACGTAGTAAATCTAGGCTAATAACCGGAATAAGAGTACATAATGTTTTCAAAACAAGATATCATGGTTAGTAGAGGCCGATCTTCGGATCGGGCGAGAGGGGATGCTCATAGCAGACCTTCCCCAATCGTACCTAAGTTCCCGAGCCGAGGCAACTCTGGTGATGACGGACACGTGGCCTTAGGCAAACGAGTCAGGGTTTCCTAAATTCCCCCAAAATAAAATATTTAGGTGGCGACTCTGTATCTGGCAAAGCAGTCCATGTTTGGCACTTCTTTACAAAAATCTGTTTTCCAAAACGATTTGCCGGATTTGAACTCTTTGGTTCAGATTAAGAACCATGACAATTTGAGAGTCCAAACTGTAGTAAGCCCAAATGAACAGAACGGGATTCCCTCCCAGGACGTTCGGGAGCGTCTACAGGCCCCTCTCTCATTAGAGGACAATCACATTGGACTTAATTGGTTAAAGGCATAATCGGTAATGTAAAATGTGTAAATAAAATAAGCAAAGTAAAACATGAAAAAGATAAGCATTTGTGTTGCATTGCATGTGATTGGATCGGACGTTAATCCAAGCACGAGAAATGTGAGACGTTTTATACTCAAAGTGATGAAACATGTCGTGTTTCTTGGTCTCCATCATCCTTGATCATGCATGATAGGGTGGTGGCCATTTGAGTCTATTTGTGCATTCATTAAGCTTGTACAAGCTTGGTCCTTTGGCCATCATGTATAAAAATGTTTGATTGGTGGCTTGAGAGCCAAGTGCCATACTTCTTTGAGCTTGAGATATGATAAGGAGGGTGGCAATACACACATTTCCTTGCAAATGCATTGCTTTGCCTCTGTTGCTCTCTGTTGTAGCAAAAATAGAATTTTGGAAAAAGGGGTGGCCGACGGCCACTTGAGGTAGCCGACCAGCCATTAAACTAGCCGACCGGCCAGTGTTTGTGGCAGATAGCCACCTTTTGTGGCTGATTGGCCACCAGTGAATTTTTATGCAAAAAGTGTTCTTGTTTTGGAGCTGTGGCAGTCTAGAAGTTGGTTTGATATTTAGAAAATAGAAAAGGTGCAAACAGAGGCAACCGGTGGCAAGGCGATGGATTTTCGGGAAAGAAGCAACCGAGCATGCATGTCTCCCTCGCCCGCAAGGCCAATTCATTACTTTGTTAGCTAGTTGTAGCTGCTTATTTACACGTGTTGTAATTAATTAGTTTAATTTGGTTTGTAATATTTTAATTAGCTTAGCATAGCCAGTTAATTTGTGTTGTAATAATTAATTGGCTAGAATAGTTAATTAGTTGATTTGTAAATAATTAGATTAGCTTAGAATAGCTTAGCTTATTTATTTAAGGGTGTGTGCGTGTGTGCGTGTCTTCCAACCCCCTTTCTTTCTCCATTTTATTTAACCGCTTTCGATGGTTAGTTTAGGGTCATATTTCGATTAGCATACCTTATGCTTGCCTACTTGCATCATTCATTTGTCTTGCATGCATCGAGCTCGGCGCATCATTCAAACTGCATCGTATTTTAATACTTCTTTGAATACATGTATCAAGTAGTTGTATTCATATGCCATTTTAGATAGCTGAGCCTATTCATTGCATATTGCATGTGTTGCATTAAGCATTTTGTATAGTTAGGATCATGCATGATTGCTAACTACCTTTTGTTTTGGCTCGGAGTACACTGTAAGTGTTATGCTTTAGCATACTTGCATGAGTGTGAGTGTTGCCATGATAGCATGTCTGCCATGAGGCTATTTGCTTAAGTGCTTAACTGCATGAATGCCTGTGGGTGAAGGCTTTGTTGCCTGAATTGGAACAAATCGATAAATGTGAGTTTTAAGCCCACTTTGCGAAGTGGCAAAATCATATTTTAAGCCCACTTGCGAGTGGCATTTTCAAACCATTTTCGAAAATAAACATGAATTGTTTTGTTCCAATTCTCACGATCTTAGTCTATACCTTCTTGTGTGCGTCACATAGTAAAGTTAGTTAATAACCGATTAAGAACACATGACGTTTATAAAATAACATATTATGGTAGTAGAGGCCGATCCTTTGATCGGGCGAGCAGGGGTGCTCATGTCATGACCTTCCCCTCTCGTACCCAAGTTCCCGAGCTGAGGCAACTTTGGTGATGACGAACACGTGGCCTTTGGCACGAGTCAGGTTTTCCTAAATTTCCCAACAATAAAATATTTAGGTGGCAACTCTATAATCTGGCAAAGTAGTCCAGTTTTGACATTATTTGATCTAAAATCAATTTTCCAAAATGATTTGCTGGATTGGACTCTTTGTTGTTTATCAGTCTCACATTGCACTTTGTGAAATTAGATTCAGAACCGTGACAGGAGTCCGAACTGTAGGAGACCAATTCGCGCCTCTCCGAAAGGGGGGCACGTGAAGAAAGTCGAGTCTACACACCATAGCATGTCTGTCGCTCAAAAGCGCCCTTCATCGAGTCACCATAGCGTGTCTGTCGCTCAAATTTCAACAAAGTGGCATGGCCAAAATTCCATACATGAATGTTCGCAAACAAGGCCATGTGTGAATTCATAAACAAACAGAGAGTGCCCATACAAGGGGCATCGCATTCATGATCAGTGTATATGAGGAATCTGTCACTGCTTTAGAGGGGACTGGAGTAAGTTCTCAATATGCCAGAAGAGGAGCATGAGTCTTATTGGTTGGCCACTGTTCTAGGGTCTGATGATCCCCATCACACGTGTCTACATGATGTCGAAAAAAGGTGGCCAGTGACTGGACACTAGGAGCAATTTTCAATACATCTGATCAGGCCATCCATCGAACAAAGGGCATGAACCCAACCAATGGCCAATGACTGGATACTAGAGGCAATTTTTAGTGCATCTGATCGGCCCATCAATTGAACAAGGGGCATGAACCAAACCTTCTCAACCTTTCTTTCAGTCTGCTTAAAGCTATTTGTCGGACATTGTCCCCTGGATTAGGGTGAGCTCACCCCCGTGATGATTCTGATATGATTCAGGTTTCTAAAGTTGTCTCCGATCATTTCAAAACTCTCTTGGGATTGCCATCTTCCCTCTGATTAATCATGTGTTTTGGATTATGCGTACATGCTCATATATTCTGGTCGATTTGAATTGCATGATTGGTTGATCCTGTTTCATCGAGTTACCTTCTACAATGTTTTCAATTACATTTCAATAAATTGTGGCAAGTTTCCCCATACTCATTTCATAAGGTACATGACGCATTACTCTAATTACTGCTCATTTCCCTCTACATACCATGCATCTTCACTTTGTATAGCACTTTCTTGTGCACCCACAGCATTGTTTTGTGCACCTTAAGTTCACACTGTTTTGTGCATTCACTTTGTATCGTACTGTCTTGTGCACCCACAGCACTATTTTGTGCACCTCACTCGCACTGTTTTGTGCACCTTAAGTTCGCATTATTTTGTGCATTCACCTTACACAACACTATTTTATGAACCTTGAGTTCACACTATTTTGTGCACTTTACATCCCGTATCGCATTGTTTTGTGCACTTTGATTGCACTGTTTTGTGCACCTTGAGTTAGCACTATCTTGTGCATACATTCACCCCGCACTGTCTTGTGCACTCACCGGGTCTAGGAGACCTTAAATCCTCTAGAGGTGCAATTCCTTTGGTGTTTGTCATGCCTGAACATCTTCAGGCGGTCTGGTATAGCCACCTGACTATGTTTGTAGTGAGTTCCTAGGAGATTAACTGAGACAGTGGAAACTAGAGTTCGAATGGTGATGCCAAAATGCAAAGGTTCGGAATTTCCGAGACTAAAGTCTGGTTTAAATACCCAGGGGTGTATCCTCAGCTTGAAATCTGTATGGAAGCCCCATAGGTTGAGGTAGCTTGTATACACCTCAATTCTGGATACTAAACCAACCTAGTTTGTCACCCTATTGGAGAATAGGGAAAATTACAAACATAGCCAAGGAGAAAAGTAGTACCCGTGGTTTAAAAGTGCAACAAGAAGAAGGGAAAGATCCCCAGCAACATAAGGTGAGTCATCACCAATTGCCCCTGTAAGGTATTTTCATTTCCCAGCTATTACGTCATATTCATTATTTATTATCATCTATAACATTGCATATAGCATCTATCGCATGCATTTACTACACTATCCATTATATCCATTACATCATACCTGCATCATTTCCATGTTAAGCTTAGTTTGGCATGTGCTCATATCTTTCCCTCGTTGAAACATGGTTCTGTCATGTGTAAATACCCATGTTGTGCCGAGGCCGATAGTGAGGGTGTCGGCACCTTTTCTGTGTTAGACATGGTTTGGTTTGTGTCTATGTCTTTTCTAGGTAAGATGTGGTTCGATCTGCGTCCCTTATTCACTGCACCCATTGCATCATACTTTGTCTTCTTGCATTCAGCATTTAGGATCATTATCTTTCCCTTGCAGATCATTCCTCAGTTATATCATACCACCCAATTATTTGTACTCTTTTTCTTTCTACGAAAAACATAGTTTACAGGTGCTCGCACCTCTTTCATGTTAAAACATGGTTCTGTTATATGTAAGCATCCATGCTACACTGAGGCCAGTATTGAGGATATAGGCACTTAGCCTATGTTAGGCATCGTTTGGCTCGTGCCCACACTTCTTTTCTATATAAAACATAGTTTGATTTACATCTCCATTCCTTTATGATATTTGTGTGGTAAGCACTGCTTGTGGCTTAGATTGCTTGCATTGTATATCATTTGCATTATTTCGTTACATTATGTATCATTTGGCATTCTTCCCCAGAACTACGCTAGTTTGATTTCTTGCAAAGAGATACGTAGGCAACCCTCGAGTTTAACAAACTGCATCTGTATTTTGTTTGTTTGCCCAAGTCTTATGGCCTTGTCAAAATGAGCCATCTCCGGGCTTTGACATTCACTCATGTCATTTCATGACTTTGGGCTCTGTCAAAGAGGGGAAACTGTAGACACTCCATTTTTTACTCCCCCTAAGACTTAGGCGCTTTATTCCGAACACCCGATGATGAAAGTTATACTGTGCAATCTTTTGAATTCTCAGTGAAGAAATTTGGATTCAAGCTCTAATCCCACACCTTGCACCCCATGTTCGCCAAACTATTTTAGACCTTAAAGCCCTCATTTCCAAAATATTTTTCCAAATGTTTCTACGATGTTCCAAGGTTCACTTTTCATTTCAAATATTGCACTTTTCAATAAACTGAGTAAGGACAAAGTGGAGATATATGAAAGGGAGGAGAACACTTTGAAAACAATCTGTAAAACATCTTATTTGTAGGTTTGGAGATGAAGAAAATAGAAGGGGAGGGAAGAAAACTAGTTCGGAGAAGTTAGGCATCAATCCAATTAAGATAGAAATGAGCAACCTTTACTAAAATAGGAATATCTCTTTTCACACTTAGAATTTAGATGTCAGGCCATCAGCATTGGAAATTAGACTTTTGGGGCTTCAATTTAGACTCAAGAATGACCTAAAACTAAGTCCGGATGAGGAAGATATGCCCATTTGAAGTCGAGCCTAAGTACAGTCTTTTAGACCCGGCCGGGTCTATTTAGAACCAACCATGCCAGGCCTCAATGAAAAAATTTCCTGGGTTGCTTTTTAGGCCCGGCCGTGGGTTTTGAGGCCTGGCCGGGTCTCAAGGACACCCGACAAACAGCTGGCGAGAATTGAACAAATATCTTTGTTTGAAGATATTTTTGACCATTTTGGCTCAAATTCTATAAATATGACCTCTTCTTTCAGATTTCAAAGTTGGTAAATTTTTCAAAAGCTTTGAAGAGCTAAAAATACCTCCTTCCCTATTTCTTCCTCTTTTGACCTTCAAACCTTCTTTAGCTATACATACACCATTGGAGCTTGTTGTTCAAGCTTTTTGTTAGAATTTCAAACCATATTTCATAAACTTGAGGGTGTTTGGAATCAAGTTTGATCAACAACCAAAGCTTGCTCTCTTCAAGAGGTATAAGCTTGTTACCTTTTTCATTGCTTTCATTTCAATCTTTTTCTATCCTTTTCTTGTGTTTTCCAACTGTTTTGGACCTATTTCAAGTATTGGAACTTGGGGTTTAAGAGCTACCAAAGGTATAGAGGCTTAACACCCTTTCTTACACATTATCCCATAGCTCATACCCTTTGTTTTTGCACTCTTTTCTTTGGTTTTCACACTAATTTTTAGAGCGTAAAAAGGCTGGAAAACATGGTTTAAAAGTCTTAAAAGTGAAGGGGTTAGCCACCTCTCCTTGATTTTGCTTACTAGCTTTATATCTCTTACTTTTGTCTATCTTTTTGTGCTCTTCAAACACACTTTTAGCCACTGTTTTTGGGCTTTTTTGGGACCGTTCTTGGACTATTTTGGGGCTAAATCATGTGATTTAAAATTACAAAATTGGAGGGGTTAGCTACCCCTCCTTAGGCTTTGTTCCATAGCTTTTTCTTTACTCTTTTTACTTACTTTCTCTTGTTTTTAGCTACTATTTTTGTAAATTTTGGGGGCTATTATGGGTTGTTTAATTCATTTAAATAGTTTATGCTTCGAATATCATACTTGTTGTGTTGTAAGTCCTCATGGTTTCGGTTGTTTAGGCCTTAGACACCGAGTCATTTGAGTTGATAGCTTTATTTACTTAGTTTTCATGCGAAGAGTTTCATTTTAAATAATCAATTTTGCATAAGTCATTTCTTCAACCTCCCTCCTTTCTTTTTTTCTTTTGTTTGAGAATTATTTCAAATGATTGATTGTTGTTCAAGGCATGAGAAAAAGATCTATACTCAATGGCTTAATCTCTACGGAGGTTCATTGCCAATGGTGTGGTCTCTCTTTCATGTTGAGAATCACCTCCCGTTTGACATATTTCTCACTTAGTGGACGTAATCCTTAGTAGATGTAATAATCACCTTGGACTTAACGAATTAAAGGATGGCAAAGACTAATGAATTTGGCTTAAAATGAACCAACTCACATAAACAAAATGAGTTATATTGCTCAGGGATTCAGCTAGACGTTATGCCGAATCCATTGTGTCAAGAGTTGTCTTACATCAATTGATGATGTTTTGATGGATCTTGAAGCGTCTCTACCTCCCTCTTTGAGTTCACTCCATGATCAGAGGGAGAGGTGGTTGTTCTTCATTTCATTTATTGATTTTTGTCCAAAATTGTGCATCGAAATCATCAAGCAATCAACTTGCTCACTGATGATTTTGGAAACAATTCCAACCTTCTCTCGAGGCTTTCCCATGATAGAGGAGTGTGAGAGAGACAAATAGAGTTCTGAATAACTCTGTCTGCACTGTTTTCACTTCAGAGCACAAAACAAAATTTTGCATGAAATTGAGGCACGACCAACTTTCTTTAGGCCCAGCCGGGCTTCATTGGAGGCCAGCCGGCCATCAATGTTTGGTCAACAGTGCATTTTACAAAAAACAGAGAGCAGTGACTAAAGGTGAAACAAAATGGTCTGGGCAGACAAAACAGTTTCTGGATGCTGCGCATGCGAGCATTGTGCATCCTTGTGCATCCTTTTGCATCCTTGTTTGATGATTAATTATTAATTATTATTGTTGTAATTAATTATTGATTGTCATTTTGTTGTAATAAATTAGATAGTTAGTTAATTATAGCTTAGTAGTTAGTTACTTATTCATTCATACGGTTTTGTAATAATTAGTTTAATTCGAACTTTCGGACACTCATTCGCACCCTCTTGTACGAGGGCCAATATGTAATAAGTTGTATGTGTTTTAACCCCAGGTCGTTCTCCCTTTTAATTACTTGCTTACGATGGTTAGAATAGAACATCATTTTTCAAATTAGCATTCTTATACGTTGCATCCATTGTCTTGCATGCATCCAAGGTTCGGCTCATCATACTAACCCAATATCAATGTTCAAATCCATTACTTGAATATGTGCTTCATTGCATGTCTTGAATGGAATTATATGCTATCTCACAGCCAAGCCTATAAAATACATAATGTGTGTGCTGCATCTAGTCATATTGCATTAATTAGGAGCATGCATATTTTTCTAATTATTTTTCTTTGTTTTGGTTCGGAGTACTAGGTGAGCAATTTTAAGTTTTAGCATCTTGCATAGAATATTTGTGTTGCCATGCCAAGCATATTTCCATGAGGTTACTTGCTTAAATGATATAACTATTTGAATGCCTGTGGATGAACGCTAATTGCTTGAATGGGGATAGTTTGATTAAATGTCCATTTTAAACCACTTTTCAAGTGGCAAATTCACAAAACAATTTCGAAACAAAGCATGAGATCAAGTGTTCCAATTCTTGCAAACTAGTCCATACCTTGTGTGTGCATCACATAGTAATATAGCTAATAATCGGAAAAAGAGCATATAATGTAAATAAAAAACACATCATGATTAGTAGAAGCCGATTGTTTATCGAGTGAGTGGGGTGCTCAATTCAAAACCTTCCTCTCTCGTTCCTAAGTTCCCAAGCGAACACACTTTGGTGATGACAGACTAATGGCCTTTGGCATGAGTCTCGGGTTTCCTAAATTTCCCAAAAATATTTAGGTGGCGACTCTGAAATCTGGCAAAGCAGTCCATTTTTGGCATTTGATTCAAGCATCGATTTTCCAAAAAGAATTGCCAGATTTGGACTCTTTTTGTGTTTTCACTATTTCACATTGCACTTGTGAAATTAGATTCAAAACCACAAATGGAGTCCGAACTGTAGGGCTATTTGCCTTTCGAAAGAAGCGCAGAAAGTCAAGCTACACCAGGGGAGAGATAAAAAAAAATAAGAGAGATTAAATAATAGAGAGATGTGCGCTGAGAGAAAAAGTGAGGAAATGGCTTTTCAGAGAAATTGAGATTGAGGGCCAAAGTGAAGTGAGAGCCATAAATAAGAAAAGGGTGGGAAACAATACTTAGAGAAGTAATGGACTCTCCGTGAACCGAGGGATTTTCCGCCGGTGGAAAGCAAACATCTAAGTGTTGTATTTGTTGTTTTTGTTTTGAGTCATTTGTTTAAGTCGTTTTGACTTTGGTCAGTCATAGCCTCAATACCCGGTCAAGAACTCATTCTCAATTTTAATTTCAAAAATAAATCATTTTGTGCTCAGAGTATTGTGCCATTCCCAACATGGTGTACAAAACAGGATTCGTTCCTTCATAAAACTACGTGGTCCAACCTCGATCAAAAATGAGAGCAATAGAACCAGGACCTATCTGAAGCTACATAGGTTCCGGACTACAAAGCAAAACAAAAGAGGGAAAATTTGGAGCATCTTAGTGTGTTTCAACTTCAGCAAATTCTGAAACTGCATTCCAGGTGCACCTTCTTAGGCCTCGCCATTTCTCTGGAGTATGAGTGTATCTCGACCCCGAGTTCAAGCCTGCTTCAAGTCAGAATGACGATCAAAGCAGCATCTGTGGTTTTTGCATGCAGATGTTACCTCTTTCCAATATCTGAGGACCTTTGAACTGTGAGTTGAAGGTGGAAAATTTTGAAGAATACAAGAAGGAGATCCCTGTTAGAGTAGAGCAATTCTTTGCCACTCACCCCATGAGGTGCTTTCTAAAGTGCCGCTTTGTTGGTTTACTGCATTTTCTAAGCATCACCCACTTATATCACTTGTCATATACTAAATTGTGCATCTATCGCACAATCAATCATTCTGTGCATCTATCGCATAATAATCTCACTTCATGCATCTATCCCACAAATCACTTTGTGCATCTATCGCACAATCAATCATTTTGTGCATCTATCGCACAAATCACTTCTTGCATCTATCGCACAATCTCATCATGTATCGCACTATCTTATGCACCCCGTATCGCACTATCTTGTGTACTTTAAATCGCACTATCTTGTGCACCTTATATCGCATTGTGCACCCTGTATCGCACTATCTTGTACACTTTGTATTGCACTATCTTGTGCACTTTGAATCGCACTATCTTGTTCATTCACAGGGCCTAGGAGACCCTAATACTCTAAAGGTGCAATTCCTTTCATGTTTGTCATGCCCGAACGCCTTCAGGCGGTCTGGTATAGCCACCTGCCTGTGTTTGCAATGAGTTCCTAGGAGATCAAAAATGATGGTGGAAACTAGAGTTTGAATGGCAGAGGCCTAGAATGCAAAGGTTCAAAATTTCTGAGACTAAAGTCTGGTTTGAATACCCAGGGATGTATCCTCGGCTTGAAATTTGTATGGCAGCCCCATAGGTTGAGGTAGCTTATATGCGCCTCAATTCTGGATACTAAACCAACCTAGTTGGTCACCTTATTGGAGAATAGGGAAAGTTGCGAACATAGCTAGTGAGAAAAGTAGTACCTGTAGTTGGAAGCGCAACCAAGAAGAAGAGAAGATCCACAGCAGCATAACGTGAATCAACGGCAATTGCCCCTGTAAGGTACTTTCACTTCCTAGCTACTACATCGCATTTTATTATCTATTACGTCTATTGTATTGCATATAAAATTTATTGCATGCATCTATTACATCATACCATTTTATTGCACGTATCCTTTCCATGTTAAGCTTAGTTTGGCATGTGCTTAGACCTTTCCCTTGTTGAAACATGGTTCTGTTATGTGTAAGTACCCATGTTGCATTGAGGCCAGTATTGAGGGTGTCAACACCTTTTCTCTGTTTGATGTTGTTTGTTTTGTGTCCATGCGTTTGCTAGGTAAAATGTGGTTCGGCTTGCACGCCTTATTCACTGCATCCATTGCATCGTACTTTGTCTTGTTGTATTCAGCATTTAGGATCATTATCTTTCCCAAGTTCCCTAGCAGATCATTCCTCACTTATATCATACCACCCAATTACTTGTACTCTTTCTCTTTCTACGAAAAACATAATTTTTCATGTGCTCGCACCCCTTTCACGTTGAAACATGGTTCTGTCATGTGTAAGCATCAATGCTGCACTGAGGCTAATATTGAGGATGTAGGCACTTAGCCTGTGTTAGGCGTCGTTTGGCCCGTGCTCACACTTCTTTTCTATATAAAACGTAGTTTGATTTTGCATCTCCATCCCTTCATGGTATTTGTGTGGTTTTGCACTGCTTGTGGTTTGATTATTTTGTTGTATTTTGTATTCATTTGCATTCTACCCCTGAACTATGCTGGTTTGATTCCTTGCAAAAAGATACGTAGGAAACCCTCAGGTTCAACCAACTGCATCAACATTTTGTTTGTTTTCCCAAGTCTTATAGCCTTGTCAAAATAGGTCGTCTTCGAGCTTTGACATTCACTGACGTCATTTCATGACTCTGAGCTCTGTTAAAGAAGGGCAACTGTAGACACCCCATTTTTGGCCGCCCTAAAGACTTGGGCGCCACTGATTAATCACTCGATGATGAAAGTTATGCTGTGCAAATGTTACGCTTCTTCAGCAAGAAGAGCTTCTAAATCCAAAATTTGCACCCCATTTTGGACCAAAACTATTTTAGACCTTAAAACCCTCTCTTTCAAAATATTTTTGAAAATGTTTCTACGATGTTTCGAGGCTCACATTTTGTTAAAAACGGCACTCTTCGGTAAACCGAGCAAGGACAAAGTGGAAATAAATGAAAGGGAGGTAAAATCATTGAAAAAATCTTTAAAACATCTTATTTAAAGGTTTGGAGTTGAAGAAAATAGGAGGGAAGGGAAGAAAACTAGTTGGGGGAAAAGTTAGGCATCAATTCGTTAGGACAAAACTGAACAGAGTTCACTAAAATAGGCATATCTCCTTGTACACTTAGAATTTAGATGTGAGGTCTCCTCCATTGGAAAGTAGACTTCTGGGGGCTTCAATTTAGACTCAAGAATGATCTTAAAATGAGTCCGGATGAGGGAGATATGCCCATTTGAAATCGGGCCTGGAAGTAGATTTTTGTAACCGGCCACTTTAGTGGCCTGCCAGCCAGTTGTGCAAATTTTGGCCATTTTGAGTGCTTTGGCCTACCAAGTGTCCCCCACTAGTGGCCTGTCGGCCAGAAGAAGTGTCCTGCCAGCCACTTGTGTCCAAAAGCTACATTTTTGCAAATATTTGTTGCCAGCTGTTCCTATACTGCACCAGCTGATTGTATATAGATATTTTCAACCTGAGGCACATATTTTCTATATATAGATGATGTCCCCTCTTGCTTTCAAGGTTAGAAAATTTTAGGAGTGAGAAAATACTTTTGAAAAGCAAATTTTGGAAAATTCCTCTCTATAATTCTCTCTCTCTCTTACAACTTGCATAGCCTTTGCCTAAACACTCTAAACCAAACCTAGAGAGTTTCTTGCTGAGGTGATTTGAGCTTGAATTTGAGCTCTTGAGGCACTTGAGAGTGTGAAATTGGTGGTTTGTAACTCAAAGAAGCATTCCTCTTCAATAAGGCATACCTTCTAGTGTTTTTGTATCATCTCTACACCACTTGTTCTCCATCTTTTCTTGCTGTTTTTAAGCTGTTTATTACCTGTATTTTTGGGATGAAACTTGTGATTTAAGGCCATTAAAGGTAAAGGGGTTGATAGCCTTTCTTTGAACCTTAATTTTAAGGCCTTTGCCCTTGTGTTTCCCACCTTCTCATCAACTTTTTTTTAGCTTTTTACCACTGATTGTTAGAGTTTTTTAGATGCTAAAAATCATGTTTTGAGGTCACAAATATGGAGGGGTTAGCCACCCCTCCTTTGGCTTGTTTACTAGCTTAAATTCTCCATTATTTTAGCTTAGTCTTTTAGCTATTTTTACCTAAATTCCAGCACTCTTTTTGCTTACTTTAGGACTGTTTTGGGCTGGTTGTATCATTTATGCTTTATACTACATGCTTGTAGTGTAATGGTCCTCATAGGTTTGGTGGTTTAGGCCTTAGCCACCAACCTATTTGAATTGATAGTGTTTATTTCTTGCTTTCCATACTTGTCTTCATATCTAATCACATTTGCAACCTCCCTCATTTCTTGGCTTTTTCATTGCTTTGACAGTTGTTTCAAACTAGTTATTTGCTTAAAGCTTGAGATTGAGGTCTTGTGCTTAATGGTTTAATCCCTTTGGTGGTTCATTAACAATGGCGTGACACTTCTCTCATGCATAAAACAAACACTTGGTTTGGTGCTCCTTTCCATTAGAGGACTTAAAGCTCACTTTTGGACTCAATTGATTAAAGAATGGTTGGTAATTAAAATGGAGTAATAAAAATTGGGACTAAAAATGATGCAAGATAATAAGTAATTTGGTGTTCAATCAGACATTAATTGAACACATGGAAACTTGAGGCATTTCATACTTGTTAGTGATGAAATGGTTCAAGTTTCCAAGGTCAACCACTTCCCTTGATCAATCCATGATAGGGATGATAGGGAGGAGGCTTGAGAGTCTTTTATGTTGCATTTATTGAAATTGTACACCTTGGTTCATAGGCCATCATGCAATCAAAGTGCATCGATTGATGGCTTGTGAATTGAGCTTGCTACTCCTTTGAGCTGTTTGATGATAAGGAGGGGTAAGGTGTACAAACATACCTCGAAAATACCCTGTTTGTACTCTGTATGCATTCTGTTGCAATAGGAGGAACCAAGCTTCAATGGTCGGCAGGCCACTACTTCTAGATGGTAGGCTACCATTTGTGGCCAGTCGACCACCACTTCTGGACTGCCGGCCACTTTTGTAAAATTAAGCAGCAGCTTTTTTGGAATAGAACAAAGCAGAGGCTGAGGTGAAAAGATGTTCTACTGTGCAACAGAAGCATTCTGGCAGCAGAACAGTGTGCTTTTCGGGTGGAAATCCACGCATGCATGAGCATCCCTCGCTTCCTGGGGCTAATTAGTTAATTTAGTTACTTTATTTCATGTTGTATTCATGTTGTAATAAATTAGTTAGCTAATTAGATTTTGTAATTAATTAATTAGTGTAATTAATTAGTTAGTTCCATAGACTAGTTAATTAATTATTGGTTTTGTAATAACTAGCTAAAATAGTTAATTTAGTCAATTTGTAATAATTAGTTAATTTGTTATTGTAATAGCTAGTTAATTAGCTTAGATAGTTAGTTTATTCGGACCCTCCTGTGCGAGGGCACACTCGTAATAGTGTGTATGTCTTTCAACCCCACATCTTACTCCCTTTTATTTACTTGCTTATGATAGTTAGTTTAGACATCATGTTTTGTTTAACATCTCTCATGCGCATTCATTTGTCTTACTTGCATTGAGCTCGGTTCATCATTCTAACTTGCATTGTTAATTTAACATTTTTTGAATACATGCTTAGACCGCATGCTATCAAATCGATTCATATGCCATACTAGTAGTCGAGCCTAATAATTGCATATCGCATGCATTGCATTAGCCATATTGCATAATTAGGATCATATATTTTTTCTAACTTTGTCATCTTTTTTGGCTTGGAGTACTAGGTGAGCTTTTCTTTTCTTTGTTTTAGCATATTGCATTTGTATGTTAAGTGTTTCCATATCAAAGCATGTTCACCAAGAGGCTAAGTGCTTAAATGATAAACTATTTGAATGCCTGTGGATGAAGACTAGTTGCTTGAATTGGGATAGTTTGATTAATGAACATTTGAGCCCACTTTTTCAAGTGGCACATTCACACTCTTTTCAAAAACAAACATGAAATCAAGTGTTCCAATTCTTGCAAATTAGTCTATACTTGCGTGTGCATCACATAGTAAGTTAGCCTAATAAATCGAAACAAGAGCATATAATGTAAATAAGAATCATATCATGATTAGTAGAGGCCGATCTTTGATCAGGCAAGCAAGGGTACTAAATTCATGACCTTCCCCTCTCATACCTAAGTTCCCGAGCATAGACAATCTTGGTGATGACGGACAAGTGGCCTTCGGCACGAGTCATGGGTTTCCTAAATATCCTAAAAATATTTAGGTGGCGACTCTGTATCTGGCAAAGTAGTCCATTTTTGGCATTTTGATTCAAAATTGATTTTCCAAAAGATTTGCCGGATTTGGACTCTTTTGTATTTATCTATTTCACATTGCACTTGTGGAATCAGATTCAAAACCATGGGAGTCTGAACTGTAGGGCTTATTCATCTTCCGAAAGGAGCACGAAAAATCGAGCTACAACACGCCACTATTAATACCATGAGAGTTGAGTTGGAATTTCACAGAACTCGAGCAAGTGTTCTCGTTGAGCTATGTTGTAAAGTTAATATTAAAATTCCTTGACCGTTAGCCATGAATATGTTAATTGACATTCCATAGTTGTTGCAAATGGCATTGTATCGTATTCGCGACGAAGTTAACCGCATGGCCCAATGCTTGCGAAGGTTCAAACTTCAGAAGACCACGAATGAGCGTGCTGAAGATGGGTTAATGAATGATGCGGAACAGTACTTAACTTGGAGCAAGGATGCTATGTATCAATCTGACGTTAAGATGTCAGATAATGATGATAATGAATGAACTTGTTGGATGTATAACCAAACGATTTATGTTGTAATGGCTTTGTAATACTTATCCATGAGTTATCAATGAAAGGAGAAATTTGAATAGTAGTTTACATGTGTAATTATAAACGTAGTGAAATTGCTAAGGTAACCTCACACAAGTAGATATGGTTGACCCATGACTTCACATAGTACACGTTGAGTAAGTTAGACTTGCAGCTTACTAATTTTTGTGTTGTATTATTATATATTAAATCATATGGCATATGCCCCTACTAAATAGTAGTTGTATAAATGAAAATTAGCTTTGCTTTCTCTTTGTTATTGTTATTTTGGCGAACGCTAATTGAATTATGATTTTCTTTTTTCATGTATGCTTATAGTGAAATATGCTAAATAAATAATTCATTGAAGTCATTTAGCCATGTATGGAGATTAAAGCCTACTAAACTTTGAGGGACTAAATTCTTCATGGAGATTCTTTCCTTTTTGTTTTATGATTTACATCCATAATTGACACATAAGATGGATCTATACTCTAAAAGTAAAGATATTTTTAGATTGAGTGACATAAAGCAAAGGCTAAAAAAGATTATGCTTTTGAATTATTTTGGTTAAGAGAAGTGAATTTCTTAGATCATGTGGTATCCGAGGCAGGGGTGACTGTAGATTCATCCAAGATAGAGGCAGTACAAGATTGGGAATAACCTAAGAATACTTTTGAAATCCGTAGTTTCTTGGGGTTGGCCAGGTATTACCATCAGTTCGTGAAGGATTTCTCTAGATTAGCCTCACCATTGACTAGATTGACGAGAAAATGAGCTAAGTTTATGTGGAGTGAGACTTGTGACAAGTCGTTCCAAGAGCTTAAGGTTAGACTTACCACTATTCCAATATCGATTATTCCGGAGAGGGGTTTGGGCTATTCGATGTATTGTGATGCCTCACAGGAAGGTTTGGGTTGTGTGTTGATGCAAGAAGGGAAGGTAGTAGCTTATGGCTCGCTGTAGTTAAAAACACATGAGAGAAACTACCCTACTCACGACCTAGAGTTAGCAGCAGTGATATTTGCCTTGAAGATTTGGAGGCATTATTTATATGGTGAGAATTTTGAGGTATTTTCTGATCACAAGAGCTTAAAGTATCTGTTTACACAGAAGGACTTGAATTTGAGGCAGAGGAGGTGGATAGAATTTATAGAAGATTATGATTTTGACTTGCATTATCATCCAGAGAAGGCCAATGTTGTGGCCTATGCCTTGAGTAGAAAATCCATTGGTAGTGTAGCTTGTATTGCTATCTGGGGGTGGGAGATGTTGGGTGCTATTGGTGAGTTTTTATTGTATCTTGGTGAGTCCATTGAGTATGCGACCTTGTTTTCGGTAGTTGCATAACCTACACTAGTGAACCGAGTGATAAAAGCGCAGAAGAGTGATCTTAAGGTAGAAACCCTCCGGGAAAAGATCTCTAGTGAGAAGATAGAGAACGGCTTAAATGTGTATCCCGACTTGAGTGTGAAATACCGTGACCATCTTTTCGTGCCAGAGTCTTGTCGAGAAAAAGTACTCCGAGAGTTTCACCATTCACGCCTTGTGGTGCATCTAGGAGGCATAAAGATGTATCACGACCTTAGTCGCTAGTTTTGGTGAAGAGGTCTGAAAAAGGATGTGGTTGTGTTTTTATCGAGGTTTCTCACTTGCCAACAAGTGAAGGCCGAACATCAGAGGTCAGCAGGTTTGTTGCAACCCTTGCCTATAGCTGAGTGGAAGTGGGAGCATGTCACGATGGACTTTGTTATGGGTCTTCCTAGAACTCAATGAGGGTAGTGATGTGATTTGGGTGGTAGTTGATCGATTGACCAAGTCGACGCACTTTATATCTATGCGCATGAATGACTCGGTAGATTATCTTACCAATCTTTATATTAAGGACATAGTGAGGTTGCACGGGGTCCCAATGACGATTGTTTCGAATAAAGATCCGTGTTTTGCGGCCTAGTTGTGGCAGAGCCTACAAGATGCCTTAGGCACGAGGTTAACCTTTAGCACAGCATACCATCCTTAGGTTTACGGGCAATCTGAGCTTACTATTTAGACCCTTGAAGATATGCTTCGAGGTTATATTCTTGACTTTAAGGGGTTGTGGGAGAGGTACTTGCCCTTAATGGAGTTCACCTATAATAATAGCTTCCAGTCGAGTATTGGCATGGCACCATTTGAGGCCTTGTATAGCCGACGGTGTAGATCCCCTTTGTGTTAGGCCGAGGTGGGTGATGCACCTTTGTTAGGTCCAGAGTTAGTTCGGAAGACGACGGAGAAAGTTGCTCTTATCCGTAAGATTACGGCCCAGAGTTCCCAGAAAGGTTATACTGACTGTAGGATGAGACCTCTGTCTTTTGAGGTAGGTGATCATGTCTTCTTGAAGATATCACCTAGGCATGGTTTGATGAGGTTTGGGAAGAATGGGAAGTTGTCCCCTAGATTTATTGGGCCTTTTGAGATCCTTGAGTGGATTGGAGAGGTAGCTTATCGTTTGCCTTGCCGCCACAGCTTTCCAAAGTTCATGATGTGTTTTATATTAATATGCTTTGGAAGTATGAGTTGGATCCATCACACATGTTGGATTGGACCAACTTAGAGGTAGATAAGGATGCCTCGTATGAGGAGAGACCGGTGAGAGTCTTGAATACTCAGGACCAAGTGTTGGGAGGCAAGACAATTCCCTTGGTTAAAGTATTGTGAAAACATCACGGGGTTCAAGAAGCAACATGGGAATGTGAGTTGAAAGTCCGTGAGAAGTATCCTGACTTATTTGATTGATGTTTGAACATGTATTGAAATTGTGTTATGTTAATGAAATATGAAAACATTGTATGTTTTGAGAATATGAAAACATTGTATATGTTGTATATATTTTGAAAAATGTGAATTGTACTTTCAATGTTGGAACTTGTGTATTGAGTTGATGAGAATGGATGACTGGAGAATGGGTCATGATGGTGAAATTGATTAATTATCATTATTGTAATTGGTTTAAACATAGTTTTAAAACTTGATTTATAATTTCGGGGATGAAATTCCTTAAAGGGGGAAGATTATAGTGATTCCGGTTTAGACCTAACCCTTTTTATATTTTGGACTCATATTTCGTGGTTTTGTACTATTGTTCATGTCTTATTTCCCTCATTTCGCATTGAGTTTGAGTATTGGAGTGTCTTGGGTGTGTTTGGAATAGGTTGGTTACTAGTTGGTTCAAATTGTGGTTGTCCAGAATTTGGCCTCTTCGCTCGAGCGAAGCTCCTTGCACTCGAGCGAGCTTTGTGAGCTCCCAGTATTTTTGCAGGCCTGCAGAGATACTAGGGAGGTAGTGTTCTTCCCTCGAGCGAGACTTATTACGCTTTGAGTGACGACCTTTTGTCTGTAAAACTTCTAGGAATGTGTATCCTGCGCTCAAACGAAGATTCTTGCGCTCAAGCGAAACAACTTATTTGTCTCTGGTCGCTCGTCGCTCGAGCGAGCTGCACGTATATCAGTTCACAGCCGCACCTTTTTACATCACTTTTTCATATATTTCTCTCTCAAAACCCCAGATCGACCATTTCTCTCTCTAAAACCCAACTTCTCTCTACAAATACACCTAGATCTAAGGATCTCTCTACCCTACTCTCTTTGATAAAAAGGTTGAGCAATCCAGGGGCTCTCATTTGATCTAAACAAAGCTTGGTTTCGGTGCTTTTGAAGTTCATCCATTTCTTCCTTGGTCTTCTAAGCTTAAAGTAGGGATTTTCTACACTCTTCTATGGTTCTTAACTTAGCTATTTGTTGATGTGTAAGAAATGTAGGAATTTAGGATGATTTTGAACAAACCTAGGGTTTTGGTTTGAAATCAAAAGAGGGGTTTTCAATTGTATGTGGTAAAAATGGTTATGGGAGTAGATGTGAGGTTGTGTTGGGGTAAATTTGTTGATTTTTATGTTTGGGGTGAATTTTGGAAGAAAATGGGGTTTCGCCCTGAAATGTATCAAATAGTTATTTTGTATAAATAAATGAAATTGGTATTGGGAATGTGAAATTGGATGGTGTTTGTATAAATGGTGAAGTTGGATGTGCATTACCTTTCACTTATGGAAATTTTGATAATTTATCTGTCATGGAGATTATATATCTGTTTAGAAATATTTGTTTTGGGCTATCGGTGGAGGATGGCTATGATTATTATAGAAATTGCATGAGGATTAGGTGAATTAAAACTAATCTCTTATCCGTTGTCATTGAATATGGCTATGCCTTTAATGTACGATGTTTGGGAAAAGAAAGGGGATATACTCTATGTTTGAGAGGAGAAAGAAGATAAACTCCATTAAATTAAGCTAGCCTGTGTGTCTATGGTGAAAGTCCCGAAAACCGCACGTATACATCGATGCCGATTCCCGCGGACGAAATTTCCGTAAAATGGCAAATAGAAGTTTTTGTATAATGGATGTGTTGGTTAGAGACCCACTAAGTTGTACCCTCAGTTTGGTTGTCGGAATGAAATGGAAATGACTCATGAATTGAGATAAAACGGATTGAGATATAAAACTTGGCGTAATGTGGTTTTGTAAAAGAGTCGCAAATGATTTGATCATGGGCATTGTGTATGCATGTTATACTTATATCTTTGTTAAGATTCATATATTGTGTTAGATTATCTCTGCTGGGCTTTGGTTCACCCTACTTGGGAAAGTCATTTTCAGGTGTTGGTGATAAGCCTCCACCAAGGACTTAGCTTAAGAGGACTGCGGAGCTGAAGGCTCAATTTTATTTATTTTGTATTAAAATTTTGTACAAGCGTAGGGTTTTATTTGTATTGAGCTTATGACTTATTTTTTATGTACCCAAGCCTTGACTTGGAAAGATGTAAGTCTTTAGGGCATATGATTACCTGTTTAGCTTTTATTCCATCATTGTGGTTTGGTAACACATGTTGTAGATTTAGAGTGTCCTATTTATGAATGTATATTGCATGTGTCACCCCTTTTGTACAATCGAATCTCATGTAATAGAAGGATATTTTACTCTAATTTATATTGTTATTTACATATTGTTTGGATGGTTCATTGTATTTACTTCAGGGCATAACAATGACAGTGGAGTTGGATATTTATTATCACTCCCATTTTGAAATTTTGAGATTTTATCTATTGTTGGAAAAATTATCTATTCAGTATAAATATATGTTTTGGGTTGTTGATGGAAGATAGTTTTGATGGTTGTAGAAATTGCATGAGAATTAGGTTAAACTGAAACTAATTTCTCTACATCATGTATCGAGCATTGCTTTATACTTGAACATTGAAAATGTATTATTTTTTAGAAAAAAAAGGGAATCTAGTTAGGGGGTGTGGTTATGGTTTATATTGTTGGCTTGCATGTCCGTGGTGAAAGTCCAGAAACTCGTGCAGTTAGGTGCCGATCTTTCCAGTTAGTACCGGTAAAATGGCCTTGGTAGTACTTTATAGCCTACTAGCAGACACGTATCTAGAGATTCCCAGTGTTTTGTATCCATTGCCTTGTTTTCTAATATAAAAGTGTATTTTCATGAATTGAAATGTATTGATAAAGGCATTGCATGGTTTTGAGATAGAAAAGTACAATGTTTGACAAATGGCATGCATATGCATTCACCTTATAACTTTGCTAAGTTCCATAAATTGTGTTAAAGTATCTTTACTAGGCTTTAACTCACTCTATATGGAAAACAACTTTCAGGTCCTGATGATATGCCTCCACTAAGGACTTAGCTTGGGAGGATCGTGGAACTAGAGGCTCATTTTTGTTTCTTGTTGTAATTATTTTGTACAAACCTTGGGCTTTAAATGTATTGAGTTGAACTCACTTTTGTTGTACCTAAGCATTGTCTTTGAAAGATATAGTCATTAGGGCATTAACTTATCTGTATAACCTTCTATTTCAAACCGCTTATATGTGACATATGCTATAGATTCAGGATTTAAAAGTTATGAATATATACTCGCATATGTCATCTTTTGTATGGTAAAGGAATATAAATGAAAGCTTATTATTTCGCATTATTGTGTTTCTATTGAATGTAATGAAAAGGGTTGTTGTTATTATTTTGGGGCGTTACACCCGTGATAATATTTTATCTCATTCATTTGATGCAACCCTTCGAATATGTTGTTCATGAATTTTTGCAGTCTATATACCCATGATATTGTTGATTCATATTGTGGCGTTGTCGGCATATGTATGTGATTCTGTGATTTTTTTTATTCGTTATTGGTTTGATATATGAAAAATTTTATAGGTGTGGCTCGTCTATCGGAGGAGATCCCACTATTGATTCATCGGCATCGAGCCGATACGATATAGCATCATTCAGTATGAATTATTTATTTTTAAGTGATAATTGTACTAGCGCTCAATGGAATTATTATATAATATAAGTAAAACCCTTATTGAAATTTGAATTTGAAATGTTTAAATGGAAAGTATAAAAATAAATTTGTTCATATCAATGCTTTTTTTTTTTTAATGTTTAAAAATCTTTAAATAGATAAATCATATACAAAATTTGTAGTTGTGAATAATAATATAATAATCAATTATTTAATGTGACGTGTGTTCTAATTCGATTGATAAAAACATTTTATGAAATTTAAGCTATAAGTTATATTTTTTCATACGTCCTAATTATATTAAGAAAAATAATAAATGAATATGTGCTAAAATTAAGTTAATAATTATGAAATATTTTTTAAATTGAATCGTCATTTCTTTAATCAGATGCTGAGCTAAAAATAGTAGGTCTCACACAGTTGGTGGTGTTGTGCAAGCGAAAGATCAACCACAATTGAAATCCCAATGATTTGATTTAGATATATGGAACACCTCATTGGACCATAGAGTCATACGGTACATACTATGTGTGGGGTTTTATGGGGTGAATCGAATCGGTCCTATTAGATTGGACCACTATCTCGTTATGACTCTGGTGGAGAGGTGGCGCATAGAAATGCGTACTTTTCATTTCCTTGTCGGAGTGGCCACAATTACATTACAAGATGTGTCTATGCTATTCACCCTACATGTTGATAGAGACGTGATTACTAGCAAAGACCTAGGAAACAAGGTCGAGGATTTGATAGGTTTGTGTATGGAGTTGTTAGGAGCAACACCTATACAACACGACTTCATAGGATCTGTACTTAAGTTGAAATAGATATCATATCATTTTTGTTAGCTGCCACATGATACGACAGACGAGACAGTGCATCATTATGCACAAGCCCATATTATGTGCCTTATTAGAGGGGTTCTAGTTCTTGATAAGTCACAAAACATAGTGAAAATGATGTTTTCGCCACTATTGAGAGACTTTGACCATATCCATGATTACAGCTGGGGTGGTGCCACATTGGTATGTTTATATAGGATATTATATCCGACGACTAAGCCCGATACAAAAGAGATGACTGGCCTATTTTTTTTGTAACAAGTGAGTCACAATTACTTTAATAGTTGTTTCATATTGTTGATTATGTTTTATTAAATGCCTAATGTATTAAAATATACTATCATCAATGTTTATAGGTTCGGGCATGGGAGAGATTGGTTTGCATCATCCCGAGTAGGAAGTGCAACATTGTTGATGGCGAGTGTGCCATAGGTTAGGGAAAGTAGGACTGGCCCGCGAGCTAGTAGGTGAAGGGTTCGATTCAACCATGAGGTGATATCAACTAATGTTAGTGTCATTTTTAGGGACCAATTCGACTGCATGATAGAGGGTAAGATTTAAAATTTTGTATGTGTAGCTCGACTTTTCGTGCCCCCATTCGGAAGACGAATAAGCCCTACAGTTCGGACTCTACTTGTGGTTCTGAATCTGATTTTACAAGTGCAATGTGAAACAGTGAAAACATAAAAAAAGTCCAAATCCGGCAATTCTATTTGGAAAATCGATGTTTTGAACAAAATGCCAAAAATGGACTGCTTTGCCAGATTTCAGAGTCGCCACCTAAATATTTTTGGCCAATTTAGGAAACCCAAAACTCGTGCCAAAGGCCATTAGTCCGTCATCCCCAAAGTTGTCTCGGCTGGGGAACTTAGGTACGAGAGGGGAAGGTCATGAATTGAGCACCCCCCTCTCCCAATCAAAGATCGGCCTCTACAAATCATGATGTGATTTTTATTTACATTATATGCTCTTGTTCTGGTTTATTAGACTAACTTACTATGTGTTGCACACAAGTATAGACTAATTTGCAAAAATTGGAACACTTTATTCATGTTTGTTTTGAAAATTGTTTCGAATATGTACTTGAAAAAGTGATCGCATATGAACATTATCCAAATTATTCCAATTCAAGCAATTAGCCTTCATCCACAGGCATTCAAACAATTTATCATTTAAGCACGTAGCCACATGGTGAACATGCTTTGACATGGCAACACTAACATACAAATGCAATATGCTAAAGCGAAAATGCTCACCTAGTACTCCAAGCCAAAGAAAGATAAAGAAGTTAGAACAATGCATGATCCTAACTTATGCAATATGACAAATGCAACACGTGCGATATGCAATTACTAAGCTCAGCTACTTAACATAGCATGTGAAACAATTTGATAGCATGCGGTCTAAGCACATTTTCAAAGAGGTATTTAACTAACAATGTAAGTTAAAATGATGAACCTAACCTCAGTGTATGCAATACAAATGGATGCAAACATGGAGAATGCTAAACAAAACATGATGCCTTCATCTAACCAACATAAGCAAGTAAACAAAAGGGAAAAAGACATAGGGTTGGAAGACATACACATTATTACAACATTGTGCCCTCACGCAGGGGGGTCCGAATGAATAAACTAACTTACTATTTAAAGCTAAGCTAATTAATTAACTATTACAAACCCAAATGAAATAATATTACAACAAATTATCTAACTAATTAGTTAATTACATATCAAAACGAACTAATTAATTACATGAATACAACATGAAAGAAGTGCTAAGCTAGCTATTCTAATTACTCTACCTCGGGAAACGAGGAACGCTCATGCATGCACTGATTTCCACCCGAAAAAGGCCATTGTCCTGCTGCCAGATGCCTCTGTTGCACAATAGAACACTTGCACTGTTTTTCACCTCAAAACCAACACTGTTTTGTTAGAAAAGGGCACTGCTTAATTTTGCACAGGTGGCCAGCAGGCTAGAAGTGATGGCCTGCCGGCCACTGTTGCCTGGTTCTTCCTACTGTAACAGAGAGCAAACAGAGCAATAGCAGAGTATTCTCAAGGGTTGTTTGCACAACTCACCCCTCCTTATCATTAAACAGCAGCTCAAAGGAGTGACAAAATTTGATTTACAAACCATCAACGGATGCAATTTCATTGCATGATGGCTTATGAACCAAGAGTGTGCAAGTTCAATGAATGCAACAAAACAAGACTCTCAAAACCACCTCCCTATCATGAATGATCAAGGGAAGTAGTTGACAATGAATCTTGAACCATTTGCATCACTCATGAGTATGAAACGACTCAAGACTCAAGGGTTCAATTAATGTCCGATTGAACCCAAACCAAATGATTATCTTGCCCTTTGTTAGTCACCGATTTTATTACTCCATTTTAGTTACCTTTCAATTCTTTAATCAATTAAGTCCAAGAGTGAGTTTAAGTCCTCTGATGAAAAGAAGCACCAAACCAAGTGTTTGTTTTAGGCATGAAAGAAGTGTCATGCCGTTGGTAATGAAAGCATAAGACCTCAATTACATGCTTTAAACAAGCAATTAGTTTGAACCAACTTTCAAAGTAAAGAAAAAACCAAGAAATGGGGGAGGTTGCAGAGATGATTAGGGGTGAAAACAAATATGGAAAGCATAAAATAAATGCTATCAACTCAAATAGGATGGTGGCTAAGGCCTAAACCACCAAACTTATGAGGACAATTTCACTACAAGCATGCAATACAAAGCTCAAATACAACAATGAACTAAAAATACTCCTAAAACAGTGCTAAATAAGCCCTAAAACATGCTGGAATTAAGACAAAAATAGCTAGAGCAATAAGCTAAAACATGGAGCTATGCAAGCTAGTAAATAAGACACAAGGAATGGAGGCTAACCCCTCCAATTTTGGACTTCAAAACATATTTTTAGCCACTGAAATAACTCTAAAAATCAGTGTTTAAAAGCTCAAAAAAAGATAGTGTAAATGTGGGAAACACAAGAGTAAAGGCTAGAGAAGCAAAGTGAAAAGAG
This sequence comes from Camellia sinensis, assembly GCF_004153795.1. Taxonomy (NCBI): domain Eukaryota; kingdom Viridiplantae; phylum Streptophyta; class Magnoliopsida; order Ericales; family Theaceae; genus Camellia; species Camellia sinensis. The sequence goes on from NW_021026229.1 coordinate 860,452, forward strand.
AGGTGAACCACCCCTCCACTCTTCAAGGCCTTAAACCACAACTTTCAACCCAAAATTACAAAGTTTACACAGCCCAAAAACAGTAGAAGAACAGTATGAAAATAATAGGAAAATGGCAAACAAAACCAAGGAAAACAAGCTAAGCCTTATACCTCTTAAAGAGGAGAGCACTTCCAAGCAACAATACAACACAAACACACCCTCAAGAGCTCAAGTAAGGCTCAAAAGTACCTCAGCTCAAAGATGGTAAGGTTTGGTTAAGAGTGTGTAGGCAAAAGCTCAAGAAATTTCAAAAGAGAGAGAGAAAATTATACACAGATAATTAATTTTGCTCCAATTTTTCTAACCCTCAAAAATGAGAGAGGAGGTCAAATATTTATAGAAAAACAGGCCACTCCCTCAGAAACATTCATCCATACACGTGGGAGCAGATGCAAGCATCTGTGCAAACGATTAGCACAGCTAGCAAAAAATATCTGCAAAACGCACTTCTGGCTGGTAGGCCACAAATGGTGGCCGACAAGGCACAAGGGTGGCCGACAACCAAAAGGGGTGGCCAGAAGCCCACAAAAATAGGCCTGCAGGTCCCAAGTTTTTCAAGCTTGAAAGGCTGAGGCTTTGGTGAAAAAACAAGGCATAAGGTTTGCAGGGTTCTGAGGCTCAAAATTGTGGCATTCCACTGAGGACTTTCGAGCACTTGACAAGCATATACATTCATCATTGGGTGTGCAAATGATGGTACCCACGTCATAAGGGCAGTCAAAAATGGGGTGTCTACAGTTGCCCCTCTTTTGGTAGAACTCGAATTCATGAAAGAACGCGAGTGAATGTCAAAGCCCAAAGATGACCCATTTTGACGAGGCCGTAAGACTTGGGCAAAACAAATAAGACATAAAGTAAATGGTTGCACTTGCAAGCTACCTACATATCCCTTTGCAATGTATCAAACCAACGTAGTTCAGGGGCAAGAAGCAAAACACATGCAGGAAAAATAACTTATGATCTTGCAATGAAGCAAAGCAATGCAACATAAATTAAAGCAAAACAAATCAAACTGTGTCTGGCACGAAAAGACGCGAATAAATCAACATGTCTTATGTGATCGAGACAATCAAAAGCGCAAACCAAACTACATCACACGTAGAAAGGATGTAAGAAAATATAAGTCAAGCAACGTCTTACAGAGGGAGAACGAAAAAGGTTCCAAACCCAAATTGCGCCTCACGCAGAGAGGGTAAAAAGATGGTATTCCAGGCATACTGAAATGAAACAATCCCAACACGTCTCACGCAAAAAAAGGAAAGGTGGTGTGAACACCGGGCACACCCGATATTTTTAACCAATTTACAATCCTTACATGTCGCACACGAGAGGAGGAAAGGTGGTGTGAACACCGGGCACACCCAATGTTTTTAACAGATTTGCAATCCTAACGCGTCGCATGCGAGAAGAGGAAAGGTGGTGTGAACATTGGGCGCACCCAATGTTGTTAACCGATTTGCAATCCTAACGCGTCGCACGAGAGAGAAGGAAAGGTGGTGTAAACATCGGGCACACCCAATATTTTTAACCGATTTGCAATCCTAACGCGTCGCACACGAGAGGAGGAAAGGTGGTGTGAACACTGGGCACACCCGATGTTTTTAACCGATTTGCAATCCTAATGCGTCGCACGCGAGAAAAGGAAAGGTGGTGTGAACACCGGGCGCACCCAATGTTGTTAACCAATTTGCAATCCTAACGCGTCGCACGCGAGAAGAGGAAAGGTTGGATCTAGATCAATAAATGGGGAAAACAATTCAAAACTAGACACAACGAGATTGGAAGGCCTTGGAAAATGAAACCCACGTAGATAATAAAACAAGGTATGAAGCAAACAGGTGCAATAGATGCACAAAGCAAACAAGATGACAACTCAACATAATGATAAAGCATGTTCCATGCAGGACTGACAATCGATGCACAATGTTATTTGAAAGCATACTCAATGCGCATACTCAATGCGCATACTCAATGCATGAATCATGAACAATGTCGGGTATGCGTGCAGCACAAGTGTATGTGAAAACACAGATTCGATGCAATAGAAAAGAACGAATAATAGTAATGAAAGTAACGGCCTCCGGTTTATCTCTCGGAGACATTGCGACATGCTTAAAAAGGATACACCGCATTCATGTAGGCAAGCGGGGCTTATTCATCTTGGTAAATGGAGAACGTTGCATGCCGGAACACAGTTTCGAGTTCCCCCAGAATCAATCTGAACTCAAAACAAGAACCTTCCATACACCACCCGGGAAACAGAGGCACAAAACAGTATCAGGACACAAGTGAGGACCACTGGCCATCTGCTGGCCACAAGGGGCAGCCGACGGCCACCTACCGGCCACCATTTGTTCTTGCTGTCCACAAATGTGGCCTGCCGGCCACCCGTGTCAGTTACGGGGCAATTTTGTCCTTTCACGCATGGGTCTTTAAATATACACCTTCGTACTTCATTTCCTCACAAACCCTTGACCGAAAATCTGCCCTCTCTCTCTATGTGCTTCCTCTCTCTAGATTTGCACTTTATACATGCTTTCCAATGCCCCATGCAAACTTTTTACATAAAACCCTCTTGATTCTCTACGTTTTGAACTGAACTGAATTTGATTTCGACACTTTTTCTTGCATTTTCACCACTTTAGGCTTGTTCCCCTCGAGTTTCTCTTGGGTTTCATGAATTTTTCCAAGTTTTGACTTTTTCTTCCATTTTCTGTCTCATAGGGTTGACTTTTTTCAAGTTTTCCCTCTTTTCTCCATTTTTCTTCATTTTTCATCCACTTTTCACCCATTTTCCCAGATGGCAGACAATATACCTCACGACAGAGCTCCTCCCAAGGTTCCACCTGTGTTTTCACCTATAGCCGAGGTAGAGAAGCTAGAAGTTGTCGAGGCCATCAGGGCGGCAGAGGACATTAAGGCTGACCTTGAGGCAGAGTTTGCACCAGAGTTCGAGCCAGAGTAGTTACCACTGAGAGTGCAGCCCTTCGATCCGGTGACATATCATCCCTGTACGCATATACTACCGCCTGCAGGCATTAGGCATTTCAGTGACTTTGCTCATTACATACCAGAGGATCTCCTCCTAAGAGCGCCGGACTCCCACCTTTCTTCCAGTGCTACTAAGGTATAAATTATGTTTTCATGCATTCCTGTCTTTCTTTTAACTGCATTTCTTGCATTGCCTTTCATTTGATTGCTCTTTCATCACTACCTGATTCACTCTTTTTCTCTACCACAGGGAGATTTCTGTGCCTACAGAGGGTACGAAGTGACGACAGTGAGGGACTGGTACCATGAGCTCTCTACTAGGGTCCGCAACATCGTTGATGAGGTTGGCTTCGGCCTTTTTTGCTCCGGAATGTCACGCATCATAGCGAGCCACCCCCTTCTCAGAGCGTTGGTAGAGAGGTGGTAGGATACCACCAACTCATTCCACCTCTCCACTGTGGGAGAGATGACAATGACTCCCTACAACTTTGCCATGAACACTGGCTTAGGAGTAAAGGGTGATCTGATCCCTTTCAACACGGATATGGGCGAGTGGGAGGCCGCTTGGATCCACCTGTTGGGGGCACGCCCACCCCTATACCAGCAGGCCATGGTGAGATATAGTTGGTTTGCCGAGCAATTCTGCAAGAGCAAGCTTGAGACACGAGAGGAGATAGAGCAATACCCCCGGGGCTTCCTGATGTTTCTCCTCAATACCACCTTGTTTTTGAACATGTGAAACACCATAGGTTTTTACCTGTTGAGCGCCCAAGTGACATTGCCCTGGGTGCGATTCTACGACTGGGACGGAGCTGGCCTCGCCACCCTCTACTGCTATATGAGCTCTACTTCCCGGATGAGGGGAGAGCGAGTTGGAGGCTACTGGAGAGCGTATGAGGTATATACCACATTTTTCTAATTTTATACTTACGCTTTCTGCTCCACATTTCTTGCTTTATCTCTACTCAATATCTATTCAAAACTTGTGCTTTATGTTTTACACTTTCTATATCTGTTCATGCCCTGTGTTTTCTGCTTTGCACTTTCTGTATCTGTTCATGCGCTGTGCTTTCTGCTTCGCACTTTCTGTATATGTTGACACTGTTGACAACATCGCTGTCATTTCCTTGCAGTTATGGGTTTACACGTATTTTTCAGCCCTCATTCCAGAGCCTATAGAGGCGATCCGTCTTATTGTCCCTTACTCGCGATAGTACAACGGTCGATGCTAGCGCCGAAGTCGTGAGACCTTCGCCTTTTTCCACCGTTTCTTCGATACAGTGGTAACCCGAAATTCACAATCATTTTTGCTTTAATACTGCTCTGATTCATACTTTGGCAACTGACGGCAACTAACAATCTCTATATTTTCTATTTGCAGATCACGTGGCAACCCTAGGCGACGATGCCGACTGAAGTGAGAGACCAGTATGCGGGAGCTTGGGGTACATCTCACTTTCAGATTTTGCTGAAAGGCCTAGTCTGCCGAGCTTGGTTTTGAGCAAGCAGTTTGTACGCCAGACCGTGGGCTTGCCTGATCCAGTTGTTCTGATGCCACCCCCAACGTTTATAAGGATAGCAGATAGCATATCAGTTGACGTAGTCATACAGTTCATGGTAGGCCTAGACACTGACTTCTTCAAAGGAGAAGGCAACTACACGACATTCATTCAGACCCATCTCATGCCTCCTTTAACGGGCGTTCACACAGGCGATGGAGTAAGGGCTCCTGTGGCGGGCAAGGCGACTCGGACGACCAAGGCCCATACTAGAGGGGCTCCTCCCGTTGAGCAGACTACCCATTGGCCGAAGCTTCCCACTGTGCTCACATGCTGGCGGCCGACTGGGACTGCTTACCAGATTCTAATAGAGCTAGCAAAGGTAGGGCACGAGTATGTCGAAGTTCGAGGCACGTCTCAAGTATGGATCACACTTTACAATTTGCACCCCACATTTCCATTTCAGATATGCTTATTTCAGACATTAATCATCTAAATGCACTTGCAGACACCTATAGAGTATATAGGGAGCCTCCTCGAGCTGGTTGCTTCTCTAATGGGCATGGTGCAAAGGAGGGAGATCCTGCTTGATCTCCACGGTATCTAGGTAATTTCATTCAGTTTAGCATGAATTTCATTATTAACTCTGTTATACACCACACTATCATATTTCCATTGATATAGCAGTACTTCAATTGTAGTCTTCCCCAAACTACACTACACATTGTACTTACATATTGTACTTATACTGTATCTAGTTTCTGCAAGACGCTCATTTTGTATACTATGCATGATCTGATACACACACTATAGCTGATATGTTGAAAATTGTTTTTCCAAATTCCAAGGGCACTAGTGGCAGCACCAGCACCAGCAGTACCTCCTCCAGCAGTAGGGGACAAGAAAGGCAGGCCCCAACACGCAGCCGAGATAAGCGTCGTGGTCAAGGCGAGGACAGGAGTGCCAAAGGCCATAGAAGTCCTTCGGAGCCCATCCTGAGTGGTGATGATGATGACGAGGCCAGCGCCTCCGAGGAGACAGTGGGTGGATGTTCTAAGTCTGAGAGCGGGGACGACGATGCCAGCTCGAGATCGGAGAGCGGAGATGACGCCAAGGCCGGCTCCGAGGCAGGGAGTGGAGGCTCAGAGTCTGGTTCTGACAGCGGTGCCGACGGAGATAGTGCCTCTGAGTCCCCTCTGAGGAAGAGGACGAAGAGGGCCTCTCGAGCTTAAGATGATTGGCGCTATTTTAGACCCTTTTTGCTTAGTTTCTTTTAGTTTTGGTAGTTCAACACACGTGTAGCTTTAGATAGGTTTTACTTATGCTTTTGAAACTTGTACTTCTTTTTGTAAAATCTATGATCGGAACAAAACCTTTGCAGTTTTTATGAAAAGAGTTTTGGTTATAAAATATGAGCATTGCACCACGAGTAACTTTTGGTTCTTCAGCATGAACACTACACCACGAATAATATACTTGCATGAAACAGAACATGCAAATTGAAACCGAACATGCTTGCATTGGAATAATGTTCTTAATCAGATAATGAGCCGACCAACCATAAAAATACAACATAACTCAATAAATAAAGCAACAAAACCAACTATACACACCTGCGAAAACCAAAAGACTCAAAACAAGACCGAACAACACCAACATCAAGACAAAAACTAGGCTGCCAACACTGCCCAGCACACAAGTGGACGGCAGGCCAGAAAAGGGAGTTGCTGACCACAAAAGGGAGGTTACCGGCCAAGAGAAGTGGCCTGCCTGCCACCAATGTGAAAAACCATCAGAAAACTGACAGCTGCCCTCCACTACAGCCTTGTCTTCTACAAAAGGTCCTCTTTCGTGATTTCTTTTCCAAAACTTCATTTCAACTGTTGTTTCTTCCACAAATGAAGCCATTTCTTGCCGAGGAACTCACGGATTGGATAGCCACTTTAGACGGTATGGAAAAGGTAAATTTCTAGGGTTTCGGCATAAACGCGCTTTTTTCATTGAGTCATACTCCACTTTGTTTTCCGTTCCTCCATGCCGCGGTCTGATGCTGGGACCCAATTACGCATGTCTTTCGCTTCGAAGGACAAGAAATATGCCCGACTCTTGAAGAATTTCAAGCACTAATGGAATCCCGACGCAATGAGGAAATCATACTTTAGCCCCGTTTTGGCCGTGCCTTAGCCTTGGGACGAATGTGTGGGTTGACTTTACACAAAGCTCGATCCTTGGCCCACAACGGAGAGCTAGATATACCCAGCCTGATTGATTGATTTTCTAACATTGGTGACCAAGGCGACCTCCTTTGGCGAGGTTTTTGTTAACACGCCCTCTGCTTCTGTATGCTTGCACATTATTTTCTCGCCCCTAGTTTCTGCAAAGCCAATATCAAGTTGATTGAGGTAACCCAACACTTGAAAGAAGGTAAGAGTTGCATTAGTTTGGTCTTGGCCAAGACCTTGATGGGTTTGGACGCTTTTCACTAGCAAGAGACCACTAGGTTTGCAGGGAGTCCACTACTGCTCCAAGTATTGTTTCTCACCCTATCTCATATATATTTCTCACATCACTCGTCATTCACACTCTATTTTCTCTCAAAGCCCTTTCCTTACTTTTCTCTCAACATACATCTCTCTATTCTTCTATCTCTCTTGTTTTTCATCCCTTCCCAGGTTTGGCTGATGGACAAACTAAAGGTGATGGACTCTTGCCCAGTTTACTCAGCTCGAGCATACTTTTCTCACCAACGCCTAGTGGACTTCCCCAAATGGTGGTGCCACTGGATGTGCCACAAGTCTGCAGCCAACAAAGCTTGGTGTTGCCCCTGGCTTGACTTAGATGAGATGAGCTACAACATGACCCGACAACTGGGTATTCAGTTGATTGGCCTCACACACTGTGTATTCTATTTCCCCTTCCGGTTCAGACGCCAATTCGGACATGATCGAACTTGCCTAAAGAAGTGGGTGGAATACCCAGCTCCATTCCCAATTCATGCTTGACACCTGGCTAGGTACCTCATTGCCTGAAGGACGAGAGAGGTTGTTAGGCCCTACTCCTAGTTTCAGTTATGCCCTTTTGGCGAATGCTTGGCTTGGCTCGAGGACAAGGCTCAAACTAGACCAACTTTAGCTGTAGGGACTTCCGCCAGTACGAGCAGAGGGCGCAGGAAAACTTGACTCATGTGCCCCTAGTTTTATTGCTTTGATCTTTCTTTTCATGTTTTTATGATGTAAAAGCAACTTCAATTTGTAGCAAAGAGTTGGAGAATGTACTAGATGTTGAAATCAATAAAATTAAAGTTGTGAGTATTGAAAATTTTTCTTTTGGTCCCAAAATGGTCCAAGTTGTAAAAGGGTAAAATTTTGAGAAAAATCAACTTTTATTAAAACTTTTCAAAACTATTTTCGAAAACGATAACCACCTGACACGCATAGAATCAATTCTTAAGACGTACAACCCCAAATCAGAATGTCATAACTACCCCTGATTGAATACCACCTCTACTATACATTGTACAATGAGTCTATTTCTCAAAACAAAGATCACAACCAAACTACAAAGGTCATAACCAAGCTTATAAATAACGAACAAAGATGACCTAATCAAACAAATGGACAGGACAGTTGAGTTGGAGAGGATTATGGCCGAACTTCAGGATGAAGTTGCCTACATATCCCAAAGATCGGAATCAGGCCTTACGTAGTTTGGTTCAAGTTCACTCGGGTTGTAACTCTCTCCTTTTGAGCTCTAACTTTTTCCAAAGTCACCCCTTAGGGTTTTCAACCTTGTGAACTCAGTTTTTCTTTATTTTTAATTTTTCATGCTCTAACTTTTGCCTAGGTCGCCCTTTTGGGTTTTTGGCCTAGCGAGCCTCTTCGAGATAGTATTTTTTCAACTTGTCCATGTTGATCGACAGTGAAATCTCCAAGCCATCTAAGTCCATGAGAATAACCGCTTCACCCAACCTGAACTTGCCCTTAGGGTCATGGATGGGAGCTCGATTGTCTTTCAACACCATGTCTCCTTCTTTGAGATTCCAGAACTTAACTTTCTTGCTAAAAGCCCTGGTAATTCTACGCTGGTAGCCCTGGACACGATACAATGTTTTCAGCCTTCTTTCATCAAATAGCATCAACTCCTCAAATCTACTCTGTTGTTAATCTGCCTACGTTATCTGACACTCGGCCATAGCCCGCAGCGACAACACTTCAATTTCAATCAACAAAATAGTCTCCATCCCATAAACAAAAGAATAAGGGGTTTCCCCAGTAGATGTTCGAATTGAGGTTCTGTAGCCCCAGAGCGCAAACGGTAGTTTATCTGGCTAGTCCTTGTAAGTCTCTACTATTTTCTGCAGAATTCTCTTAATATTTTTATTCGCAGCCTCGATAGCTCCATTGGTTTGTGACTTGTAGGTTGATGACTTATGGAAAGCCACGTTATATTTCTCAAGCAAATCTATCACCTCTTTCTTGAAGTGCGTCCCATTATCGGAGATAATCTCATTGGGCACCCCATACCTATAGATGATGTTGTTCATGATAAACTTAACCACATGCAACGCCTTCAACATGGAGTAGGACTGGGCTTCTACCCATTTCGTGAAGTAGTCGATTGCTACTAGAATGAACTTATACCCATTTGACCCCTTTGGCGTAACAGCGCCGATAACATCTATTCCCCAAATAGAAAATGGCCATGGTGAAGTCATGTTATAGAGTTTAGACAGCGGTATGTTCATGCGATTGGCATGAATCTGGCACTTGTGGCATCGCCGCACAAAACCAATACAATCATCTTCCATGGTTGACCAATAGTAGCCTTGCCTAAGGATTTTTTGAGCGAGCATCACACCGTTCATGTAGGCTCTGCACTCTCCATTGTGGATGGCCTCCATAAGGCGCTTTGATTCCTCTTCCTTAACACATAGCTTGTGCATTCCCAAATGGCCTCTTTTGTACAACTTGCCTCTGTAGATGATAAATTGAACGGCCAAGCACTGTATTCCCCTTTTGTCCCTGGCATTTGCTCATGTCGGATACACCTCCTTTTCCAGGAAATTCCAAATATCATAGTACTAGGGGTTCTTGTCTGAAGCCTCATCTATCGTGGCAATGGTTTCATAGGCCAACATGTACTTCTGTTCAATAATGATCGGACGCATCCTGATGGAATGTCTAGCATAGAAGATAGAGTTGCTAGTGCATCAACGAATCGGTTGTTCTCTCTTAGCAGATAGGTAAACGTTAACTTCTCAAACCTCGGAATTAGCATATCCAAGACCTTATGGTAAACCTTCATTTTCTCCTCTTTAACCCACCAATCAACATTGGCTTGAGATACAACCAAGTTAGAATCCCCGATGACATCCAACCTTTTTGCCCCTAGCTCTAGGGTGGCTTTTAAACCAATAATACATGCCTCATATTCTGCTTCGTTGTTGGAAACTTTGAATTGGAGTTTGAAGGCTAAGGGTGTATGGGAGTCCTCAGGTGCTATCAGCAACACACCAATCCCATAACCGTATTGATTGACTACTTCGTCAAAATACATCGTCCACGTTTTCTCCTCTATTTGTAGAATATCTTCATCGGGGAACAAGTACTCTACCGCTTCATCCCCCTCTACTAGATGATCTACCAAGAATTCCACTACAGCTCTCCCTTTAACTGACTTGCTGTAGACACCCCATTTTTGACCGACCTTAAGACTCAGACGTCATCGATTGAGTGCTCGGTGATGGTGCTTGTTGTGCTCGTTCTGAGGTTTCGGAGTTTCGGCTGAGAGCCTTACCCCCGGACCTTGGGACCTTTCTATGTTTTGCCTCGATTTGTGAACCAGGTCTTGTTTTTTCTTTTCGAAGGGAGGGAGAGGTCTTGCAAACCATCTCTTAGTGTCCGTAGGCTACTTTTTCTAGTCGTAGGCCACTGTTCCCATTTGGAGGCCAGTTTTCAGTTTTTGAAGCCATTGGCCGTGCGGCTTGGTTCGAGACCGCTTAACATTCTCCGTTTGGCACACACCTTGTTTCCTCTGTCTAGAGGGACACTGTGGCCTGGGAGACCAGCTTTGTGGTCGCATGCCACTTTCAACGCTTAACAGCCTGTTTTCGGGGCACCCGGCTACGCGTTTTGACCCCCAAACCCTCGTTTTGCATCCGTCGTAGTTCATTTTTGGCATGGATATTGTTTGCTCAACAAGCTTGAGATTTGATTTTCTATAAGAAGGGAGACCCCTCTCCCTTTCTAGGAAGGCTGAAAAATTGAGATACAAGTTATATATATATATATATATATCTCTATATATATATATTTGTGTTTGTTTGTGCTCAAAAGTGCATTTTCTTCACACTTTTGCACTAAAGCACCTAGTGAAACACCATACTCTTGTTGCTAAGGTGCTTGAGGGTTTTGTTTGAACTCGAAGTTTGATTTTTAGCTCAGATAGCTGCTGGAGTTGTTGCTCTAAAGTTGTTCTACAAGGGTGAGCTTCTAACCCTTAAAACCCTTGTTTTGGCTTAAGCTTTTGGACCTATTTGCATGCTTATTTAGGCCTAACTTTCTACTTCAAAAAGTTCTAATTTTTAAGGCTTAACATGTTTGTTTAAGGTCTCTTTGGTGTTTGGGGTGATCTACTCCCTTGCATGCCTTGTTTGGCTTTGTTTTGCACCATCACTTTAGGCCTTTGAGATCACTTTCTCTTGGATTTTTAACCACTAAAATCCAGTGGATTTTTAGTGGTAAAACTTGTGTTTTGAGGTCCCAAATAGGAGAGGGTCATCCCCTCTCCTTATGTCTTGTATGCTTGCCTTATTGGCCTCATGTTTGAGCTTGGTTTTCTAGCATGTGTTGGCTTGATCTCCACTTGTTTTTGGTGTTATTTTAGCATGCCTTGACTTTGCTTTGGGTTAGGTTGATAGCCTCTTGCATGCTTAATATACTTGTAATGCAATCTTCTTCATTGCCTTAATATGCATCATGCTTTGTATCATCATTCTAGCATGATTTTGGCTTACCTTTAGCAAGATTTTGGTCATGTTTTAGCATGCTCTAGCTCTGTTTCATATTGGTTTGGTCGTGCATGCATTGCTTTGAATAGCCATGGTTTAATCTAGCTTGTTAGCTTTGAGTTTCCAAGCCACTAGCATGCATTGCTTGGGCTATTCACATGATTTGGCATCATTTGTTATGAGATTTCAGTGCATGCAGTGTGGTCATGCACTCACATTTGTCACTCTTTCAATTCTTTGAGGAGTTGGTTCTTTATGCCTTAAGAATAAGCCATTGCGTATGCCATTTTGCCTAAGCTTGTAAGCTGCCATATCAGTGTGTATTTGGTCTCATTTTGCCATAATATAACTCTGATTTTAGTGGTTGAAGTCATCGCATGCTTGGTTTTGGTAGGTGCAGTGTAATCCTCCTCAGTGAGACGCAGTGAGAATTGCACAATTTTCTTACATCCCTTCTGTTGGAATGTGTGAGACTGTTGTTTCTTATTCGCTTAAAATGTTGTATTTATTTCCCATAAATGCTTCATTATAGCTTTCTTTACATGATCATAAGTTATGTTCGGCATTGTGTATATCATTTGCATCTTGCCCCTGCTTGCGGGCGCATCTCTTTGTTATCTTGTATGTTTGTCTAAGTCTTCAGCCTCGTCAAAAATGGGTCGAGGAATTTCAGATTTTCAGTGATGGCTTCACATAAGGGTTTGGGTTGTGTATTAATGCAGGGGCGGCAAAAGTCATAGCATATGCATCTCGGTCAGTTGAACACTTGCATGAGAAGAACTATTCAACCCATTGATCTAGAGCTAGGCCATGGTGTTTGCTTTGAAGATTTGGCATCACTACTTGTTATGGAGGCTCTTGGCCAAGTTTTTACAGACCACAAGAGTTTGAAAGTTACTGTTCACTCAAATGAACTAAATTGGGGACGAGAAGAGGCTTGAATTATTGAAGGATTACGACATACAGATTCAGTATCACCCGGTAAAGCAAACTCGGTAGCGACGCATTGATAGAAGTCAGGTGGGACAGTTTGGTATGCCTAGCCATGAACTTCAGTGGAGCCGACTACTTATTGGGGAAGTAAAACGGCAAGGCAAATGGAGGATGGATTCTGAAGAAGGTAGCCGACGAGATTATCACCAGGCTGAGGTCAGGTTACCACCCTTGAGAATGTAGTGCTTAAGTTTGGTAAGGAAGATTGTGCGTCGGCCGACGTCCCAGAGTTGAAAGGAAGATTTTGCAAAGACTCTCATGGATTACCAGATTTGGCGCAAGTTCATCCAGGTGACACCAATGTATCAAGAATTGTTAAAACAGGGACTCTTTGGGGTGGGGCCCGAATTTATTGAAAAGAGAGATAGCCGAGTTCGTGCCAGTGTTTGTAATTGTCAACAAGTGAAAACAGAACATCAGAGGCAGTAGACTTCTCCAACCTTTGCCGGATTCCTAAGTGGAAATGGGAACACATCTCCATCGGACTTTTGTGATCTAGTTTGACCGAAGACACAGAAAGGAATGGATTCGATCTGGGATTATATCGACAGATTAACTATCAGCCACACTTCTTGCCAGTTTAAGACTTGCGTTTAATGCTGATCAAACTTGCTATGTTGTATATGAAATGAGATTATTGAAACTTCATGGTGTTGCGCGATGTCACTTGTCTCGAGACTGAGATCCATACGAGAGGTTCGCTTCTAGATTTTGGCAGAGTTTACAAAGGGCTTTGGGGACCGAACTGAGGTTTTAGTAGGCTTTTTCATCCCCAGACCGATAGCCAAAACGAAGAGAACAATTCAACACTTGAAGATAGCTTGCTTATGTGCTGATCTGGCTTCAACTAGGAAGCATGGACGTGTAAGTGCATTTTGCCATTAGTGAATTCGCTTAGTACAACGAGTTATCAATGTCTAGCATATGGCATTGGCGCGCGTATGAAGCCTTGTAATTGGAAGAAAGTGTAGATCCGCCGATAATAGTTTGGACCGAGGTAGGAGACTAAAGCTTAGACGGCCCCGATCTGTTCGACAAGGACACCGAAAAGATCAAGCTTATGCCACAGCGAGAAAAAGAGAATCAAACGCGCTCAGATCGACAAAAAAGAGTTAATGCCGACCAAAGAAGGAATGGAGTAGAGTTTGAAGTTGGCAATCATGTTATCTCTGGAAGATCTCGCGATGAAAAGAGTTTCAAGATTTGGGAAGAAGGGTAATTGTGCACCTCCGTTACATTGGGTCGTTTGACAGTCTTGAGAAAGATTAACCGGTTGCCTACAGACTTGCTTTTACCACCGAGATTAAGTCAAGTTCATAATGGTGTTTCAATATCTACGATGTTGGGAAGTATCTTCGGGATCCACTGCACGTGATTTGGATATTTTAGGGATTGTGGTTGATGAAATGATTAAGCTATGAAGAAAAGCGATTGCGTATCAATCGACAAACCAGTGAGGCAATGAGAAAAGGCATACCGATGGTGAAAATTTGAATGGAAGGAGCATTATGGCAGGATGCTAACATGGGAATATGGTGGAAGAAGGAAATATTGGAAGTCTGATATCCGGAGTTTATTCTTTGAATTGCGAGGTCAACTCAAGTTTGGGACCAAACTTCTTTAAGGGGGTAGGATGTAATAACCTCACACTGTCCTAACTGAACATACCCCGTCACTTGTTTACTAGAAAACCACCTGATTACCGTTTAAACTGAAATGATTTAATGAAATGAAAGTGGAACTGAATAAACTACTGAACTGACTAACTGGAAATGAAACTGAATTGACTGAGCATACCTGTTTTAATTGTAATTTCTATCTGTTTGGTTATTTTGATTATCTGTTTGTGTTTTTATGGTTAAATTGCGAATTGAAGGCTTATCTGGCCGGCCATCGCGGAAATCGATTGATATTTTATGATCATTGGAATTTATGTAATTTATATGCGCATCATTTCTGAAATTTTGGTTAGTATGATTAAAACCTAGATTAATTTACAGCTAAATTGCATAGTTTGCCTTAATTACCATTTTGCCACATAAAGTGGCCCACTATTTTGGATCATTTTGAGCTTATGTACACCTTGCCAAAACATTTTGAGCAGCCTTATTTCCTTGCCGTCAGCCAACTATGAGAGAGAGAGAGTGAGCTAGAAAGAGTGATCATCTTGTTTTGCTTGAATTGAGAAGATTGAAACTTAGTGCATAATTGAGCCTCTAGACTTGGTAATTGAGGAACCTTAAGGTATTGAATTTCACCCTTCCTTATTGTGTTATTTAAGTTCCTTCTAGCATGGATCATGGTAATGTGAAAGAATTAAGTCAAGAATTGTTCATTAATGTTGAATTGGAGCTCATTCCATGCCTGCATGTTTGAATTTGTTGAATTTGCAGTTGATTCCATGAGAATTGTCTCATGCATGCTATGTTTCATCTTGTTTTTGGGAACATTGGCTCCTTAGAGCACAAAAATTGAAGCTTTGAAATGAATTCAAAATTCATGCATGTTTTGCATGTTCTTCATATTCATGGAAATAGTTTGAATTGCGGATTTATGTGAAACACTTCGGCATTTGTATTTTAAAATTAAGCTTTTGGAATCATGTTAAAGTATGAGTTTTGATGATGTTTTCCTGGAAAAATTGGCCCAAGAGGATCGAAATTTTATGGTTTAAAACGTTGGTTTTTTGAGCTTGCAGGTTCAAATCTGGATTTCCAAAATTTGGACTACGCTCGACCGGGGTGACTGGCGCTCGAGCGTAGAATCGTTGTTCGTTCCAGATTTTGTTCTATTTTTGAAGCCCGCTCGAGCGGAAATAAATTGACGCTCGAGCGGATATTGTGTCTCATGCTGCGATCGGGGTGTTGAGCGCCCGATCGAGCCGTGATTTCCGCCTATCACGCACTTTTGACTGTTTTGAGAACGCTCGAGCGAAACCTTTGTCTGTGCATGTCGCTCGAGCGGAGTAAAACCTACGCTCGAGGTTGACCCCTGTTTTCTGAAAGTCTGAAAATGTTTTCAAGTGCATCTTTGCATCCTCATCTCATTCTAGGCATTCTTAGGCCTAATTTAAGGCATCTTATGAGGATATAGATGTTAGAACCACACCGAGGCAGATAGGGGATTAACTTTGTTATTTTCCCAACTGTGTAGCTTTAGTGTGGTTCA
>NW_021026229.1:891635-911196 GCF_004153795.1 Camellia sinensis
TGTACACCTTTTGAGTTAAAAAGAAGAAATTCGAAATGCTCCAAACCCCAATATTTTTGGATTAAAACGTAGCCCTCAACAAGCTCCACACTTTTTACAAAGGCCCAAGGATAGAAGAACACTCCTACTAGATCAAACCCTAGAGAGAAGTTGGAGTTTTAGAGTGAGGTGCTCTCCAATGAAGGTTTTGAAAAGTAAGAGAGAGAAAGAAAGTGTGAAAAGTGATTTAAAATCACCCAGCTGCAATCTGATATACGACTAGTCCGCTCAAGCGGAGAATAGGACGCTCGAGCGTCAAGTACAAAAACTGAAACCGCTCGAGCGCAATAACAGCCGCTCGAGCGTCAAGACACAACTGTAAAACACACCCGCTCGAGCGTAGATTACACTCTTCCAGTATTTTTACAGACATTGAACACCCGCGGGGACACGCCATGGGACACGACGAGAAGAGTAAATGAGAGAGAAATGGTGTACAAACCTGGTCAACGACTTCTCAGAGCCCTTCGACTTCGACGAACTTCGACGATCCATAGCCCCTTTCGACTTCGATGATCCAAAGCCTTCGACTTCTCAGAGCTCTCTCTCTCGCCTTCACCTTCACAAATGTAACGCCCTCAAAATAAATCCTTAACACCATACATTCACGATAAGGAAAAGAGATTTCATATTACAATCATCAGAGTATTCTTACAAAAGATATTACATGTTGACAAAAAAAGTAAATGCCCTATCGGCTTACAACTTTCCAAGTCAACACTTGGTTACAAAAGGAGAGTACTAACTCTACACAATTAAGCCATTGGCTTGATATACATGTAATACAACAAAAACAACAAAAAAGTCTAACAGCCTCAAGCCTCCCAAGCTACATCCTTGGAGGTGGCATAGCCCCTGCACCTGGAAATGATGTTCTATATAGGGTGAGCCAATGCCCAGTAGAGATATGCTAAACATAATATGAGCAATAACTAAAACATGAGCATTTGATAAATGTTTAACTCACATAAATGAATTCATAATTCATTCCAATTACATGACAAATATGTCCATGTTTCATTCCATTTTCCATTACTTATCCGGTTCTCAATTTATGAATAAGGCTCAGAACCTAGCCAATAATTTAATGAGACTATAACTTATATCAACAATACTTCCATACTTCACAATAGATACACATATTCGCTGTATCAACACTTCAATAGATACACATATTTGCTGTATCAATATCACATAAAACACTTCCATACTTTACAATAGATACACATATTCGCTGTATCAACACTTCAATAGATACACATATTTGCTGAATCAATGGAGTCCATCTCCTATCTCCTCCCAAATAAGATTCGGTTTAGGAGTCTGTCTCGTATTTTCCCCTAAACCGTGGGGTACATCCCCTATCTCCTCCCACACAACACAATGTGTATAAGCATCTATCATATACATGTTCAATCAGTATACAAATTTGATGTATTATTCCATTCATCATAATCAATGACATACAACCGATTAGTTTTAATTCGCCTAATCATCATGCAATGTCCACAACAATCAAGACTATCCTCCACCGATAGCCCAAAGCAATTATTTCTAAACAGATAATAATTATATCAACAGATAATTTATCAACATTTTCAAAGGTGAGTGATTAATGAATCCAACTCCACCATTCTACCTTATAATGAGCCAATTTCATTATTTCTACTCAATGTCATATTCCCGTAATAAATGTCATTAATTACATTAATGACCCAAATATACCCAAACATGGCATTTTCCCCCTTCTCTCAACATTGACCCAAAGGTCCAAATATTATCAACAACATCAATAACCTCCTTTTAGACCCAAAACACATATGTTTGAATCGAAAGAACAAAACCATTCTTTCCAATATAACACATCTCAAACCCTAACTTTCCAAATCAAACCATTTATACAAAAAACTCAACATTTAGGTTAAAGCTCATAAAAATGAGTAGTTATCCTTACCTCAAAGTCGGAGCTCAAAGGAGGAAGGGGAAGAAATTCGAAATGCTCCAAAGCCCAATATTTTCGGATCAAAATGTAGCCCTCAACAAGCTCCACACTTTTTACAAAGGCCCAAGGATAGAAGCTCACTCCTACTAGATCAAACCCTAGAGATAAGTTGGAGTTTTAGAGTGAGGTGCTCTCCAATGCAGGTTTTGAAAAGTAAGAGAGAGAAAGAAAGTGTGAAAAGTGATTTAAAATCACCCAGCTGCCATCTGATATACGACTAGTCCGTTCGAGCGGAGAATAGGACGCTCGAGCGTCAAGCACAAAAACTGGACCCGCTCGAGCGCAAGAATACCCGCTCGAGCGTCAAGACACAACTGTAAAACACACCCGCTCGAGCGTAGATTACACTCTTCCAGTATTTTTACAGACATTGAACACCCGCTCGAGCACCAGGATACCCACTCGAGCGCGACCCGCTCGAGCGTAAGGAACTCCGCTCGAGCGTGAAAAACACATCTGCAGAACTTTTGCCGACGGAGAAACTACTGAAGGTGTGCAAACTCCGCTCTAGCGCGAAGGGATCCGCTCGAGCGGACCTTCAAAAATCTGGGCAACAAGAAATGGGACTAAAGCTCAACCAACCTGTTCGAAACACGCCCAAGACATTTCTAAACTCCAATCCAAAGCATTAGAGGACGTAAATGAAATACAGACAACCACAACTATCAACTGAACCGAGTCCGGAATACAGTAAATAAGGAAGGAAAAATCGAGATCGCTATAACCTCCCCCCCAAAGGAATTTCGCCCCCGAAATTAAGTACAAGTTTTCAAAAATAAGTTTTTCTCAATTCTTAATAACATTACCAATCAACATTCCAAAACCTGACTCATTACCGGTCATCTCATCTTTTTTCAAGAGGTAAATCACAATATATAACTCAATATGCATTTTTAACATGCTTTCCTTGAAATTCAACAAATTTCAATACATAATCCCTAATTCAATTTCACATTTAATGCCAATAATATATTTGCATTTCTAAAACAAAATTAACATGTGCAATGTTAAAATAAACTTCCATTTTAAGGCAAGTTACAAAATACTTCCATAAATCAAAACATATACAATGTATTACAACTTAAGACATATCCCATGCTCTTAAAGTTCATCAATATTACAAAATTCCCAATACAAGATTACACATCAACAAACATATCCGGATATTTTTCACGGACCTCCAACTCACGTTCCTAAGTGGCTTCTTCCACTCCATGATGTTTCCACAAAACCTTTACCAAGGGAATGGTCTTGCCTCGCAAGACTTGATCCCGCCTATCCAAGACCCGCACCTGTCTCTCCTCATACGAGGCATCCTCGTCAACCTCTAAGTCGGTCCAATCTAATACAGGCGATGGATTCGGCTCGTACTTCCGAAGCATACTAACATGAAACATGTCATGCACCCCGGACAACTGTGGCGGTAAAGCTAAACGGTATACAACCTCCCCAATCCTCTCAAGGATCTCAAAGGGACTGATAAACCGAGGGGACAACTTCCCACTCTTCCCAAACCTCATCAAACCCCACCTAGGTGATATTTTCAAAAAACATGATCACCCGCCTCAAATGCCAAAGGCCTCCTCCTACAGTCGACATAACTCTTTTGGCGACTATGGGCTGTAACAAGCCTCCTACGGATAAGCTCAACTTTCTCTGTCGTTTCCCTAACCAACTCCGGGCCCAACAAAGGTGCATCACCCACCTCGGCCCAACATACTGGAGACCTACACAGTCGGCCATACAAGGCCTCAAACGGTGCCATACCGATACTCGACTGAAAACTGTTGTTGTAGGCATACTCCACCAATGGCAAGCGCCTCTCCCACGACTCACTAAAGTCAAGGACACAACCTCGAAGCATATCCTCAAGGATCTGAATAGTACGCTCGGACTGCCCATCAGTCTGAGGATGATAAGCCATGCTAAAGGTCAATCTAGTGCCAAAGGCACTTTGCAAACTCTGCCACAACCTAGCAGTAAAATGTAGATCTCTATCTGAGACTATCGACACTGGGACCCTGTGCAACCTCACTATGTCCCGAATATACAAGTCGGCAAGATGATCTACCGAATCTCCCACGCGCATAGGGATAAAGTGCGCCGACTTAGTCAACCGATCTACAACCACCCAAATAGCATCACTACCCCGCTAAGTCCTCGGAAGACCTACAACGAAGTCCATAGTGAAATGCTTCTACTTCCACTCGGCAATAGGCAAGGGTTGTAACAAACCCACTGGCCTCTGATGCTTGGCCTTCACTTGCTGACAAGTAAGGCACTTTGATACGAAGACTGCCACATCCTTCTTTATGCCCCGCCACCAAAATTGGCGACCCAAATCACGATACATCTTGGTGCCTCCCGGATGCACCGCAAGGCGTGAATGGTGAAACTCTCGGAGTACCTCCTCTTCGCAAGACTCCGGCACAAACAAACGGTCTCAGTGTCTCACACTCCGGTCGGAATACACAGACAAACCCTTCTCAACCTTCCCACTGAAGATCTTCTCTCGGAGGGATTCTACCTCAAGGTCACCTCCCTGTGCCTCTAACACTCGAGTCACAAGTGTAGGCTGCGCAATAACATAAAACAAGGCCGCAGCCTCAACGGATTCGCCCAGAAGCAAATCAAACTCACCAAGTGCACCCAACATCTCCTACTCTTGGATGGCTATACAAGCTACATCACTAATGGATTTCCCACTAAGGGTATCGACCACAACATTGGCCTTTCCCGGGTGATAGTGCAACTCGAAATCGTAGTCCTCAATGAACTCCGTCCACCTCCTCTGCCTCAAATTCAAGTCTGTCTGTGTAAACAGGTACTTCAAACTCTTATGATCTGAGAATATCTCGAATCTCTCACCATAAAGGTAGTGCCTCCAAATCTTCAAGGCAAAAATTACTGCTGCTAGTTCTAGGTCATGAGTAGGGTAATTCTTCTCGTGAATCTTTAACTGACGTGAGCCATAGGCTACCACTCTCCCATCTTGCATCAACACACAACCCAAACGCTCTCGTGAGGCATCACAGTAAACCGCATAACCCAACCCTCTCTCCAGAATAATCAAAATCGGAGCGGTGGTCAATCTAATTTTCAACTCTTGGAACGACTTTTCACAAGTCTCACTCCATACAAATTTGACCCATTTCCGTGTCAATCTAGTCAATGGTGAAGCTAGCCTGGAGAAATCTTTCACAAACCGACGGTAATACCCAGCTAATCCCAGAAAACTGCGGATCTCAAAAACACTCTTAGGCTGTGCCCAATCTTGCACTGCCTCAATCATGGATGTATCAACAGACACCGCTTCCCCGGAAACCACAAGGCCTAAGAACCTGACCTCTCCTAGCCAGAACTCACACTTCCCAAACTTGGCATACAGCCTATGGGCTCTAAGCAACTCAAGCACCACTCTCAAGTGTTCCTCGTGCTCCTCCTCAAACGGTGAATAAATCAGAATGTTGTCCAAGAAAACGACTACAAAACAATCTAAGAATTTTCGGAAGATCCGGTTCATCAAATCCATAAACACTGCCAGTGCATTGGTGAGCCCAAATGGCATCACCAGAAACTCATAGTGGCCATACCGCGTACGGAATGCCGTCTTCGGAATATCCTCCTCCCTGACCCTCAACTGGTGGTAACCCGATCTCAAATCTATCTTAGAGAAACAACGGGACCCTTTCAACTGGTCGAACAGATCATCTATACAAGGCATAGGGTACTTGTTCTTAATCGTAGCCCGATTCAATTACTGGTAATCGATACAAAGTCTCAAGGCACCATCTTTCTTTTTAGCAAAGAGGGTCGGTGCTCCCCACGGCGAAACACTAGGGTGAATGAAGGCCTTATCCAGTAACTCCTGGAGTTGAATCTTCAACTCACTCAACTCGGCTGGGGCAAAACGATAAGGTGCCATAGAAATCGGCGTCGTGCCGGGCACTAAGTCAATAGAGAACTCGATCTCTCGATGTGGTGGAAAACTCACAAGATCCTCTGGAAAAACGTCCGAGTACTCACAAACCACTCTCGGCAATACAGTCTGGGTCTCATCACATTCACCACTCATAAAGCTAACAAGAAGACCACTAAGCTCACTCCGCCCTCGCGGATCATACACCGGTGGCAACACACTGCCAACCCGATCTCCCAAGAATTGGAAACAATCCTCGCTCAAGGTACATACTGTGACCTGCTGGCGGTAACAATTAATAAATACTCGGTATGACGATAGCCAGTCTATATCCAAAATAACATCAAAACCCGACATAGCCATAACTATAAATGAAAATGGAAGTCGGCGGTCGGCGACCTCTATATCGCACCCTCTACACCCTTGTTTCAAAATCAATTCATCCCCAACAGGTGATACTACACAAATAGGAGATGCTAACTGTGCCAACTCTAGCCCCAAAACAGATGCAAATGCTACAGATATAAAGGAATGAGATGCACTCGTATCAATCAACATATTGGCAACCGAGTTGCAAAACAAAAAGGTACCACTCACAACAGATGGAGCCGGTACTAGATCCTGCACGATAACAGCATACACATGCCCTGTAGGCCCCTGACCTACCTACTCACCCCTCGGAGCAAAAGACTGCTGCACAGACTGGGAGTATGAAGCTCCCTGATTGGCCCTCGAGGCCTGAACTGACTGAGCTGGCTGAAAACTCTGCCTCGACCCAGATGCACTAGGCGTGCCACTCAACTGCGGGCAAAACCTCTTTAGGTGCCCTGCCTCACCACACTGGTAGCAAGAAAGCGGCTGGCCTCTGCCCTGACTCTCGCTCTGAGGTCGAGCTGAAGATGAAGCCGTTCTCTGCCCTCCTTCCCTCTGCGGGCAAGCTGGAGACTTGTGGCCCAGCTGACTACATTTGTAGCAGGTGATGTCTCCCTGACTGCCTCTCC
Source organism: Camellia sinensis (assembly GCF_004153795.1). Classification (NCBI taxonomy): domain Eukaryota; kingdom Viridiplantae; phylum Streptophyta; class Magnoliopsida; order Ericales; family Theaceae; genus Camellia; species Camellia sinensis. The sequence goes on from NW_021026229.1 coordinate 898,597, forward strand.
CAGAGCCTGCACTCGGCACTGGAAAGGTCGATCTAACAAAAGCACCCTGGGACTGCTGAGGGTTAGGACCCCTCTGCCTCATACCGTCCCCCTGACCATCCTGACTCCTCTTGGAGCCCCTCATCCTCTCATCCTCCAGCATCATAATCTCCATATGGGCCGCAGCATCCACAAGGCCCCCATAGTCCCGGGTCATAGAACTTCCAACTCTCATCTTGAGGCCATGCCTTAACTTCCTCTCAAACTCGATACAACGGCGTTCCTCAAACGCCACAAGCTCAGGTGCGAACCTGGATAAGCTAGTAAATGCGGTCTCAAACTCGACCACTGATAAACTCAGCTGCTTGAGCTGACAAAACTGGTCCTTCAACTTCTCCCTGACAGCTAGAGACCGTAACTTCTCCTAGAAAGCGTATAGAAAAGCCTCCCATGTACCACCAACATGACCTCTCATGAATTTCCACCACTGACCTGCATCCCCCTTAAGCTGGAAAGATGCCAAGGTCACCTTTAATGCCCCGTCTTCGATGCCAAGAATCTCAAACGTCTTCGTCATCTGCTCCAGCCACTCATCAGCCTTAAGTGGCTCCTTGGGATCCCAAAAAAACTCATCCGGATTAGACTGGAAGAACTCTCTCTTCAGAAAAGAAGGCCCTACATCAACAACCTGGGCCTAAACTGGATTCTCAGCTCTGAGAATGCCTATGGATTCTCTTATAGCTCCTGCTATCTTGCGGGCTAAGGCATACATGGCCTGCTGACCCACTGGCTCGGCCACATTGGCCTGACCAATACCCTCCTGCTGTGTCAGGACCTCATCCGGTATAGGCATCTCCTGCCTCCTAGGCTTGCCTCGCTTACCACCACGTCCTCGTCCTGACATCCTAATAAAGGTAACGAAGAACATTAGCACATTCACAAATGTGCCAAAGCTATAACACTCGCGTCCTAATGCAATGGACAACTGTAATTCACTCCACGTAAGCACATAATCACATAAGCACCTACGAATTTCATTTCTGGATAATGATAGTCCCAAGGCGTTACTAGAGTTCCGATTAGAAACAGCATTGATCAAATGCTTTTCCAACAAGACTCACAGAAACCCAAGGATCCAATCAACATCCTAGAAAATAAATCCCATACCCAAATAGTCAAATAAACATGTTATCACATAAGCATATAACACTACCTCTAAGTCTCTAACAAGCGAGACGAACCCATTGTGGTACTAACCACTTCCCGCGTACCCAAAGTATTCGAACCCGGTACGCTCTGATACCAAGTTGTAACGCCCTCAAAAAATAAACCCATCATAGCATACATTCACGATAAATAGAAGAGTTTTCATATTACAATCATCAGAGTATTCTTACAAAAGGTATTACATGTTGACAACAAAATTAAATGCCCTATAGGCTTACAACTTTCCAAGTCAACACTTGGTTACAAAAGGAGAGTACTAACTCTACACAAAATAAGCCCTTGGCTTGATATACATATAATACAACAAAAACAACAAAAAAGGTCTAACAGCCTCAAGCCTCCCAAGCTATGTCCTTGGAGGTGGCATAGCACTTGCGCCTGAAAATGATGCCCCATATAGGGTGAGCCAACGCCCAGAAGAGATATGTTAAACATAATATGAGCAATAACTAAAACATGAGCATTTGATAAATGTTTAATTCACATAAATCAATTCATAATTCATTTCAATTACATGACAAATATGTCCATGTTTCATTCCATTTTCCATTACTTATCTAGTTCTCAATTCATGAGTAAGGCTCAGAACCTAGCCAATAATTTAATGAGACTATAACTCATATCAACAATACTTCCATACTTCACAATAGATACACATATTCGATGTATCAACACTTCAATAGATACACATATTTGCAGTATCAAAATCACATAAAACACTTCCATACTTCACAACAGATACATATATTTGCTGTATCAACACTTCTATAGATACACATATTTGCTGTATCAATGGAGTCCATCCCCTATCTTCCCCTAAACCGTGGAGTACATCCCCTATCTCCTCCCACACAACACAATGTATATAAGCATCTATCATATATATGTTCAGTCAATACACAAATTTAATGTATTATTCCATTTATCATAATCAATGACATTCAACCGATTAGTTTTAATTCACCTAATCATCATGCAATGTCTACAACAATCAAGACTATCCTCCACCGATAGCCCAAAGCAATTATTTCTAAATAGATAATAATTATATCAACAGATAATTTATCAACATTTTCAAAGGTGAGTGATTAATGAATCCAACTCCACCATTCTACCTTATAATGAGCCAATTTCATTATTTCCACTCAATTTCATATTACCATAATAAATGTCATTAATTACACTAATGACCCAAATATACCCAAACATGGAATAAGTAGTTATCCCTACCTCAAAGTCGGAACTCAAAAGAAGAAGGTGAAGAAATTCGAAATGCACCAAACCCCAATATTTTCGGATCAAAATGTAGCCCTCAACAAGCTCCACACTTTTTACAAAGGCCCAAGGATAGAAGCTATAGCGATCCCGGTTGCCCCTTTACTGTTCTGTTGTGTTCCGGACTCGGTTCCGTGAAGTTGGTAGTGGTATCTATCTTGTTGCCGTCCTTTAATTCCACTTGATTGAGTTTTAGGATGTTTTGAGCAGGGTTGTTACAGGTTGGTTAGGCCTTGGTTTCAATTTCTTGTTGTCCAGTTTTTAGGCGATCCGCTCGCTCGAGCGGGTCTTCTTGCGCTCGAGCGGGGATTGCACACCTCCAGTATTTCGTGTTCCTGCAAAACTTCTGTAGATGTGATTTTTATGCTCGAGCAGGTTTGTTTACGCTCGAGCGGTGGCACTAGAGCGGGTTTGGTGGCGCTCGAGCGGGTAGTACTTTCTGGGTATAAGTTCTGGAAGGTGGAATTCTACGCTCGAGCGGACTGGTGTTCGCGCTCGAGCGGAAGTGCTTTATTCTTGTGTCTTGGCGCTCGAGCGTGTTCAGATTTTTGTTCTTGGCGCTCGAGCGTTGTGTTCTCCGCTCGAGCGGGTCATACGTATATGAGTTATCCGCTGGGTGATTTTAAATCACTTTTTGCTTTTCTTTCTCTCTCCTACTTTTTCTAAAACCCATTTTTGAGAGCCTCTCTCTCTAGAAACTCCCTTCTCTCTAGGGTTTAATCTAGTTAGAGTGTCCTCCTTCTCTTCGGCCTTTATAAAAGTTGTGTGGATCGTCGAGGGTGTCGTTTTGATCCGAAAATCTTGGTCTTTGGAGCACTTTGGTTTTGGTCTCTTCTCAATTCGAGCTCTAACTTCGAGGTAAGGATATCCTACTCCTCTTTATGATCTTTGTCTTTAAATTTTTTTGCATTTTGATATGTTGGGGGTCGTTGGGTAATTTTGAAAGAGTTTGGGCCTTTGTGTAATTTTTACAAAAGTTGGGGGTTTCGGCTTTATAAAACCTAGATGCATGTTTGGCATGCGAAAGTGAAATTAACGTTGAAACATTAATGAAAATGGAACCTAAGGGTTATAATGTGAATTATGAAATATGCCCTAATTACATTGATTAATTAATTTGTATAATTAATTATGAGAAATGAGGAATTGACTTGGAAAGGTATGGGATGAAAGGGTGTAGTTGGATTATTTATCACTCACCTAGTTGAAACGTTGATTATATATCCATTGTTGCACTTATTTTCTGTATAGAAATAACTGCTTTGGGCTATCAGTGGAGGATAGTCTTGATTGTTGTAGACAATGCATGATGATTAGGCAAACTGAAACTAATCACTGGAATGTGTCATTGAGTATGACGGTTGAAAGAATACATTAAATTTATGTATTGTGTGATGATGTGTATAATTATTGTTTATATGCATTGTGTTGTGTTGGAGGAGATAGGGGATGTACTCTAAACTTTAAAGATTTTTTATTTTAGTTTTTTTTGTTATGTTATAATATAATATATTAAAAATAGGTAAATATCTACAACTTTAATAAAAAAATATTGTCTGATTTTTTGGGGAAGAGAAAAAGAATGCAAGTATATGCATATCTGTGGATGTGATGATATAGCTTGTATGCTTATCTGTTGGTGTATGATATAGCTAGTATGCTTATCTATTATGAAATGAGAAAGGGTTTAATATGAGTTACTGTCTCATATAAGTTGTTTGGCCAGGTTCTGAGCCATGGTTAATAATTGAGAATTGAAAAGAATTGGAAAATGGATTGTAACATGGACTTGTATGTCATGAAACCGTAAAGTGTGATAAGGGAAAGTATCAGTGTTAGCCATCTATCAACTGCTAATCTTTTAGTCATTGTTCATATTTGGTTTAGTGTATTTCTACTGGGCTGTGGCTCACCCTATATGGGAATATCATTTTCAGGTACAGGTAGCATGCCACCTCCAAGGACGTAGCTTGGGAGGCTAGAGGCGGGCAAACTTTTGTTGTTTTGTTTCTTTGATGTATTACATGTATTTTCAAGCCAAGGGCTTAATGTGTAAATGAGTTAGCACTCTTTTGTTGTAACCAAGTGTTAACTTGGAAAGCTGTAAGCCTTTAGGGCATTTGCTTTTGTCGTTAACATGTAATACTTTTGGTAATGGAACTCTGATGAATAGAAGAATGTGGAGCTTTTATATATCAATGCATGTCTATATTGATGGGTTTCATGTGATTATTTTGAGGGCATGACAGAAGCTCACTCCTACTAGATCAAACCCTAGAGAAAAGTTGGAGTTTTAGAGTGAGGTGCTCTCCAATGGAGGTTTTGAAAAGTAAGACAGAGAAAGAAAGTGTGAAAAGTGATTTAAAATCACCCAGCTACCATCTGATATACGACTAGTCCGCTTGAGCGGAGAATTGGATGCTTGAGCGTCATGCACAAAAACTGGACCCGTTCGAGCGCAAGAATACCCGCTTGAGCGTCAAGACACAACTGCAAAACGCAACCGCTCGAGCGCAAAAAGAAACCCGCTCAAGCATAGATTACACTCTTCCAGTATTTTTACAGACATTGAACACCTGCTCGAGCGCCAGGATACCCGCTCGAGCACGACCCGCTCGAGCGTAAGGAACTTCGCTTGAGCGTGAAAAACACATCTGCAGAACTTTTGCAGATAGAAAAACAACTGAATGTGTGCAAACTCCACTCGAGCGCGACGGGATCCGCTCAAGCGGACCACCAAAAATCTGGGCAACAAGAAATGGGACTAAAGCTCAACCAACCTGTTCGAAACACACCCAAGGCATCTAAACTCCAATCCAAAGCATTAAAGGATGGAAATGAAACACAGACAACCACAACAATCAATGGAACAAAGTCCGGAATACAGTAAATAAGGAAGGAAAAACCGAGATCGCTATATGTCCCCTTAATTTAATTTAATTTTTTTACAGGAACACAGTGGAGACACGGCGGGGACACGCCATGGGACACGACAAGAAGAGTAAATGCGAGTGAAATAATGTGCAAACCTGGTCGGCAACTTCTCAGAGCCCTTCGACTTCGACTCTAACGATCCAGAGCCCCCTTCGACTTCGACGGGCTTCGACGATCCACAGACCCCTTCGACTTCTCAGAGCTCTCTCTCTCTCTCGCCTTCGCCTTCTAAAAGCTCTCTCTCCCTTGCGATCGCTCTCACTTACGTCACCCGCTATCTTGCTTCTCTCTCGTCTCGTTTCGGTCTCCCTCTCTGTTGCTTCTATTTTGACACCCGTCCTTGGTCCTTATCTTCTAGATTCATAAATAATATATATAACTATTATATAATAACTACTATTATTATATATTATATAAAAATATTTATAAAAAATTTAAAAAAAATTACCGTGTCCCCTGTCGTGTCCGTGTCCCTATTTTTTAGAAATTGCCGTATCCCGTGTCCGTATCCGTGTCCGTGTCCGTACTTCATAGCGTAGGACACAACTTGAAGGAGGGATTATCAGGCTTCATTCACGAAGGCCAATCATAAGCTCATAAAAAAAAAAAACCTTCTGAACCTCTCTTAAGAATATAAACCTGTATAGAGAAGTAAAGAATTTGAAAGTAGTTTGTTTATAAAAACAAAAATCTGAAATGATAATGGACGTAGGCCTATAAGTAACACCAAAATAAGATATACAGATCCAAATTAGATAAAAATAATTAAACAAATTTATTACACAAGATTATTAGATAACAATCAAAATGACCACAATTTTCATCATATAGTAAACATCTATGAAGCATGGACACCACAAAAATGGAAGCCGTGGCGGTGTCGGATACGGGGACACGCCGAGGACAAGTCGGGAACACGTACGAGACACGGCATCTGGCGTGTCCCTTTAATTTAATTATTTTTTTTTGCAGGGACACAGTAGAGACACGGCGGGGACACGCCATGGGACACCACGAGAAGAGTAAATGAGAGAGAAATGGTGTACAAACCTAGTCGGCGACTTCTCTGAGCCCTTCGACTTCGACTTTGACGATCCAGAGCCCCCTTCGACTTCGACGAACTTTGAAGATCCATAGCCCCCTTCGACTTCGACGGACTTCGAAGATCCATAGCCCCCTTCGACTTCGATGATCCAAAGCCTTCGACTTCTCAGAGCTCTCTCTCTTGCCTTCGCCTTCTCAAAGCACTCTCTCCCTGGCGATCGCTCTCACTTCCGTCTCCCTCTGTCTCGCGTCTCTCTCATCTCGCTTCGGTCCCCCTCTCTGTCGCTTCTGTTTTGACACCCGTCCTTGGTCCTTATCTTCTAGATTCATATATAATATATATGACTATTATATAATAACTACTATTATTATATATTATATAATAGTCACACTATTATTATATATTATATCATAGTTATTATAGAACATAAATATAATTATAAGATAATATATACTTATATATATTAAAAAAATACTAAAATAAAAAAAATTAAATAAAACACATTGTTTAAAAAAATAAATAAATAAATAAAATAATTAATGGGTATTAAAATAAAAATATTTAAAAAAAATTAAAAAAATTGTCGTGTCCCTTGTTGTGTCCGTGTCCCTATTTTTTAGAAATTGTCATGTCTCGTGTCCGTGTCCTTGTCCGTATGCGTGTCCGTGTCCGTGTTCGTAGTTCATAGCGTAGGACACAACTTGAAGGAGGGATTATCAGGCTTCATTCACGAAGGCCAATCATAAGCTCACCCAAAAAAAACCTTATGAACCTCTCTTAAGAATATAAACCTGTACAGAGAAGTAAAGACTTTGAAAGTAGTTTGTTTATAAAAATAAAAATTTGAAATGATAATGGACGTAGGCCTGTAAGTAATTCCAAAATAAGACATATAGATCCAAATCAGATAAAATAATTAAACAAATTTATCTCACAAGATTATTAGGTTGTAATCAAAATGACCACAGTTTTCATCATATAGTAAACATCTATGAAGCATGGACATGCCAAAATAGAAGTTGTGGCGGTGTCAGACACGCCAGCAACACGTACGGGACATGGCATCTGGCGTGTCCCCTTAATTTAATTTATTTTTTTTGCAGAGACATGGCAGGGACACGTCATGGGACACGACGAGAAGAGTGAATGAGAGTGAAATGGTGTACAAACCTGGTCGGTGACTTCTCAAAGCCCTTCGACTTCGACTTTGACGATCCAGAGCCCCCTTCGACTTCGACGGACTTCGACGATCCAAAGCCCCATTTGACTTTGATGATCCAGACCCTTCGACTTCTCAGAGCTCTCTCTCTCGCCTTTGCCTTCTCAAAGCTCTCTCTCCCTCGCGATCGCTCCCACTTCCGTCTCCCTCTATCTCGTTTCTCTCTCATCTCACTTCGGTGTCCCTCTCTATCGTTTATATTTTGACACCCGTCCTTGGTCCTTATCTGCTAGATTCATATATAATATATATAACTATTATATAATAACTACTATTATTATATATTATATAATAGAACAGAAATATAATTATAAGATAATATATACTCATATATATTAAAAAATAATAAAATAAAAAAATTAATTAAAACACATTATTTAAAAAATATAATAAATAAATAAATAAAAATAATTAATATGTATTAAAATAAAAATATTTATAAAAAAAAATTAAAAAAATTGCCAAGTCCCATGCCGTGTCCGTGTCCCTATTTTTTAGAAATTGCCGTGTCCCGTGTCCGTGTCCGCATGCGTGTCTGTGCTTCATAGTGTAGGACACGACTTGAAGGAGGGATTATCAGGCTTCATTCACAAAGGCCAATCTTAAGCTCATACAAAAAAAAAACCTTATGAACCTCACTTGGGATTATAAACTGGTATAGAGAAGTAGAGAATTTGAAAGTAGTTTGTTTATAATAACAAAAATCTGAAATGATAATGGACGTAGGCCTAAAAGTAACTACAAAATAAGATATATAGATCCACATTAGATAAAAATAATTAAATAAATTTACCTCACAAGATTATTAGCTAGCAATCAAAATGACCATAGTTTTCATCATATAGTAAACATCTATGAAGCATGAACACGCCGAAATGAAAGCCATGGCGGTGTCGCATACGAGGACACGCCGGGGACATGTACGGGACATGGCATCTGGTGTGTCCCCTTAATTTAATTTTTTTTTTTTTGCAGGGACACAGCAGAGACACGGCGGGGACGCCATGGGACACGACGAGAAGAGTAAATGAGAGAGAAATGGTGTACAAACTTAGTCGGCGACTTCTCAGAGCCCTTCGACTTCGACTTTGACGATCCAGAGCCCCCTTCGACTTCGATGGAGTTCGACGATCCACAGCCCCCTTCGACTTCGATGATCCAGAGCCTTCGACTTCTCAAAGCTCTCTCTCTTGCCTTCGCCTTCCCAAAGCTCTCTCTCCCTCGCGATCGCTCTCACTTCCGTCTCCCTCTATCTCGCTTCTCTCTCATCTCGCTTCGGTCCCCCTCTCTGTCGCTTCTGTTTGGACACCCGTTCCTGGTTCTTATCTTCTAGATTCATATATAATATATATAATTACTATATAATGACTACTGTTATTATATATTATATAATAGAACGTAAAAATTAATACTTACATAGAAATTGTTATACAGAACATAAAAATTATTATATTATATCGTAGTTATTATAGAACATAAATATAATTATATATAAGATAATTTATACTTATATATATTAAAAAATACTAAAATAAAAAAATTAATTAAAACACATTATTTAAAAAATATAATAAATAAATAAATAAAAATAATTAATATGTATTAAAATAAAAATATTTATAAAAAAAAATTAAAAAATTTGCTGTGTCCCCCGCCAGGTCCGTGTCCCCATTTTTTGAAAGTTGCCGTATCACGTGTCCGTATCTATGTCCGTGTCCGTGCTTTATAGATGAGCAATACACTGGTCCGGGTGAAGTCAGAGCGGTTTTGGCTCTCTTCATCTGGCGCTTTATACAAGAAGTCTTTCACCGGTCCTTATCTCAAGTGCAACCCTGGCGGCTGAAAGTTGTACTTCGCCTAGGTCGATCACGCTCGGATTAAAAATAATTAATATGTATGGAAAATAAATAATTTATAAAAAGAATAAAAAAATTGCCCAAGTCCTGCGAAACAGACGTGTCCGTGTCCCAATTTTTTATGAAATTGCATGTCCGTGTCCGTATGCGTGTCTATGTCCGTGTCTGTGCTTCATAGTGTTTAGGACACGACTTGAGGAGGGTATTATCAGGCTTCATTCACGAAGGCCAATCTTAAGCTCATACAAAAAAAAAACCTTAGAACCTCACTTAAAGAATATAAACTTGTTATAGAGAAGTAGAGAATTTAAAAGTAGTTTGTTTATAAAAACAAAAAATCTGAAAATGATTAATGGACGTAGGCCTAAAGTAACTACAAAATAAGATATATAGATTCACATCAGATATAAAAATAATTAAACAAATTTATCACACAAGATTATTAGGCTAGCAATCAAAAATGACTACAGTTTTATCATTATAGTAAACATCTATGAAGCATGGACATGCCAAAATGAAAGTCGTGGCGGTGTCGCATACGGGGACGCAGGGGACACGTACAAGACACGTCATCTGGCGTGTCCCCTTAATTAATTTATTTTTTTGCCAGGACATAGCGGAGACACGACGGGGAACACGCCATGGGACACGACAAGAAGAGTAAATGATGGAGAGAAATGGTGTACAAAACCTGGTCGGCGATTTCTCAGAGCCCTTCGAATTCAACTTTGACTTTGACGATCCAGAGCCCCCTTCGACTTCGACGGACTTCGACGATCACAGCCACCTTCGACTTCGATGATCCAGAGCCTTCGACTTATCAGAGCTCTCTCTCTCGCTTCGCCTTCTCAAAGCTCTCTCTCCCTCTCGATCGCTCACTTCCGTCTCCCTCTATCACGCTTCTCTCTCGTCTCGCTTCGGTCTCCCTCTCGTCGCTTCTGTTTTGACACCCGTCCTTGGTCCTTATCCTCTAGATTCATATATAATATTATTAACTATCATATAGTAACTACTATTATTATATATTAATATAATAGTTAACATTATTAATATATTAACATAGTTATTATAGAAACTAAATATAACTATAAGGTGACATATACTTATATACATATTAAAAAATAATAAAATAAAAAAATTAATTAAAACACATTATTTAAAAAATATTGAATAAATATATAAATAAAATAATTAATGTGTATTAAAATTAAAATATTTATAAAAAAATTCAAAAAAATTGCCGGTCCCCTGCCGTGTCTGTTTGTCCCTACTTTTAGAAATTGTCGTGTCCCGTGACGTGTCCGTGTCTTGCTTCATAGCGTAGGACACAACTTGAAGGAAGGGATTATTAGGCTTCTTCACGAAGGTCCAAATCATCAGCTCATACAAAAAAAAAAAACCTTATGAACATTTCTTAAGAATATAAACCCGTATACAGAAATAAGAATTTAAAAATAGTTTGTTTTAAAACAAAAATCTGAAATGATAATGGACATAGGGCCAATAAGTAACACAAAGTAAGATATATTAGATCCAAATCAGATAAAAAAAATAAAAAAATTTATCACACAAGATATTAGCAAGCAATCAAAATGACCACAGTTTTTCATCTATTAGTAAACATCTGTGAAGCATGGACACGCCAAAATGGAAGCCGTGGCGGTGTGGATACGGGGATATGCCGGGACATGTACGGGACACGACATCTGGCGTGTCCGCTTAACTTAATTTATTTTTTTTTTGCAAGGGACCCAGGCGGAGACATGGCGGGGACTATGGGACGCGATGGAAGAGTAAATGAGAGAGAAATGGTGTACAAACCTAGTCGCGACTTTCTCAGAGCCCTTCGATTCGACTTTGACGATCAGAGCCCCCTTCGACTTCGACGGACTTCGTAATCCACAGCCCCTTCGACTTCGATGATCCAGAGCCTTCGACTTCTTCAAAGCTCTCTCTCTTGCCTTTGCCTTCTCAAAGCTCTCTCTCCCTCGCGATCGCCTCACTTCCGTCTCCCTCTATCTCGCTTCCTCTCGTCTCGCTTCGGTCCCCTCTCTGTCGCTTCTGTTTTGACACCGTCCTTGTCCTTATCTTCTAGATTCATATATAATAATATAACTATTATATATAACTACTATTATTATATATTATATCATATTATTATTAGAACATAAAAATATAATTATAGATAATAATACTTATATATATTAAAAATAATAAATAAAAAAATTAATTAAAACACATTATTTAAAAAATATATAAAAAATAAATAAAATAATAATGTGTATTAAAAAAAAAATATTTATAAAAAAAATTAAAAAAAATTGTCGTGTCCCTGCCTGTCCGTGTCCCTATTTTTTAGAAATTGTCCGTGTCCGTGCCGTATGCCGTGTCCGTTTGCTTCATAGCTTAGGACACAACTTAAGGAGGATATCAGGCTTCATTTACGAAGGCCAATCATAAGCTCATCCAAAAAAAACCTTATGAACCTCTCTTAAGATTAATAATCTGTTAGAGAAGTAAGAGAATTTGAAAGTAGTTTGTTTATAAAAATAAAAATCTGAAATGATAATGGACGTAGGCCTATAAGTAACTCCAAATAAGATATATAGATCCAAATTAGATAAAATAATTAAACAAAAATTATCACACAAGAATATTAGCTAGTAATCAAAATAACCACAGTTTTCATCATATAGTAAACATCTATGAGCCATGGACACGCCAAAATGGAAGCCCGGCGTGTCGGAACACCTGGCGGACAGTACAGGACACGGCATCTGGCGTGTCCCCATAATTTATTTATTTTTTTTGCAGGGACACAGCAGACACACGGCGGGGCAACGCCATGGGACACGACGAGAAGAGTAAATGAGAGAGAAATGGTGCACAAACTTGGTTGGCGACTTCTCAGAGCCCTACGACTTCGACTTTGACGATCCAGAGCCCCCTTCGACTCGATGGACTTCGACGATCCACAGCCCCCTTCGACTTCGATGATCCAGAGCCTTCAGACTTTCTATGCTCCTCTTCTCGCCTTCGCCTTCTCAAAGCTCTCTCTCCCTCGC
>NW_021026229.1:911548-959009 GCF_004153795.1 Camellia sinensis
GATCGCTCTCACTTCCGTCTCTCTCTATCTCGCTGCTCTGTTGTCTCGCTTCGGTCTCCCTCTCTGTCGCTTCTGTTTTGACACCCGTCCTTGGTCCTTATCTTCATGATTCATATATAATATATATAACTATTATATAATAACTACTATTATTATATATTATATAATAGTACAGTATTATTATGTATTACATCATAGTTATTATAGAACATAAATATAATTACAAGATAATATATAATTATATATATTACAAAATAATAAAATAAAAAAATTAATTAAAACACATTATTTAAAAATTATAATAAATAAATAAATAAAATAATTAATGTGTATTAAAATAAAAATATTGATAAAAAAATTTAAAAAGTGCTCCATGCTGTGTCCGTGTCCGTGTCCCTATTTTTTAGAAATTGCCTTGTCCCGTGTCCGTGTCCGTATGCGTGTCTGTGTCCATGCTTCATAGTGTAGGACACGACTTGAAAGAGGGATTATCAGGCTTCATTCACGAAGGCCAATCCTAAGCTCATACAAAAAAAAATACCTTATGAACCTGACTTAAGAATATAAACTTGTATAGAGAAGTAGAGAATTTGAAAGTAGCTTGCTTATAAAAAAAAAATCTGAAATGATAATGGACGTAGGCCTAAAAGTAACTCGAAAATAAGATATATATAGATCCACATCAGATAAAAATAATTAAACAAATTTATCACACAAGATTATTAGCTCGCAATCAAAATGACCACAGTTTTCATCATATAGTAAACATCTACGAAGCGTGGACACGCCAAAATGGAAGCCGTGGCGGTGTCAGATACAGGGACACGCCGGGGACACGTACGGGACACGACATCTAGCGTGTCCCCTTAATTTAATTTTTTTTTGAAGGGACACAGCAGACACAAGGCGGGGACAAGCTATGGGACACGACGAGAAGAGTAAATGAGAGAGAAATGGTGTACAAAACCTAGTCGGCGACTTCTCAGAGTCCTTCGACTTCGACTTTGACGATCCAGAGCCCCCTTCGACTTCGACTCGACGGACTTCGACAATTCACAGCCCCCTTCGACTTCGATGATCCAGAGCCTTCAACTTCTCAGAGCTCTCTCTCTTGCCTTCGCCTTCTCAAAGCACTCTCTCTGTAACTCCCTCTAAAAATAAACCCATCATAGCATACATTCACAATAAATAGAGGAGTTTTCATATTACAATCATCAAAGTATTCTTACAAAAGGTATTACATGTTGACAATAAAAGTAAACACCTTATAGGCTTACAACTTTCCAAGTCAACACTTGGTCATAAAAAGGAGAGTACTAACTCTACACAAATGAGCCCTTGGCTTGATATACATGTAATACATCAAAAACAACAAAAAGAATCTACAGCCTCAAGCCTCCTAAGCTACGTCCTTTGAGGTGGCATAACACCTGTACCTGAAAATGATGTCCCGTATAGGGTAAGCCAACACCCAGTAGAGATATACTAAACATAATATGAGCAATAACTAAAACATTAGCACTTTATAAATGTTTAACTCATATAAACCAACATACAGTACAACCAGTTCCATAATCCTTCACTTAACAAAACTCAACTGATAAACATGGCTCAGAACCTGGCCAAACAACTTAAGTCAGACTACATCTCATGCCAACAATACTTCAAACTGCCATTTTATGGAAATTGCGTCCGCGGGATTTGGCACCCATGTGTTTTTATTCTCTTATGGCCATTTTACGGATATTTCATCCGCGGGACTCGACACCCATGTATAGATACTTTCGGATTGCCATTTTACGAAAATTGCGTCCGCGGGATTCGGCACCCATGTATAATTATATTCGAATTGCCATTTTACAGATATTGTGTCCGCGGAATTCGACACCCATGTGTAATTATATTCAAATGGTCATTTTACGGAAATTTCATCTGCGGGATTCGGTGCCCATGTATTTAAATACGCAACTTGATTAGTTTTAATTCACCTAATCATCTTGCAGTGTCTACAACAATCAAGACTATCCTCCACCGATAGCCCAAATCAGTTATTTCTAAACAGATAATAAATGCTTCAGCAGATATATAATTGACATTTTCAAAAGTGAGCGATTAATAAATCCAACTCCGCCATTCTATCTTATAATGAGCCAATTTCATTATTCCCAACTCAATTTGATAATTCCATAACAAATGTCATTAATTACACTAATGACCCAAATATACCCAAACATGGCATTTTTCCCTTTAAGCTCAATATTGACCCAAAGGTCCAAATATTATCAACAACACCAATAAACTCATTTCTAGACCCAAATACACATATATAGGCTCAAAATACAAAACCCCTCTTTTATACATTTTGAAACCCTGACCCCAAAATCACCAAACTCAACATTACATCAAAATGACCAATAATTTATGTCAAAGACCATAGAAATGAGTTGTTATCCCCACCTCAAATTCGAAGCTCAAAGGAAGAAGATGTAGAAATCTCGAAGTGCTCCAAATCAAGAACTTTTTGGATCAAAAGATAGCCCACAACAAGCTCCACCCTTTTTACAAAGGGACTAAGGTGGGAGATCACTCTAACTAGATCAATACCTAGAGAGAAGTTGGGTTTTTAGAGAGAGAAGCTCTCTAATGGAGGTTTTCGAAAAGTCAGAGAGAGAAAGGATGTTGAAAAGTGATTTAAAATGACCCAGCTGCGATCTGATATACGTACGACCCGCTCGAGCGGAGAATAGGACTCTCGAGCGTCAAACACAAAATTTGGACCCGCTCGAGCGCAAGAATACCTGCTCGAGCGTCAAGACACAACTGCAAAACACACCCGGTCGAGCGCAAAAGGAAGCCCGCTCGAGCGTAGATTACACTCGTCCAGTACTTTTACAGACATTGCACACCCGATCGAGCGCAACCCGATCGAGCGTAAGGAAATCCGTTCGAGCGTGAAAAACGCACCTGCAGAAGTTTTGCAGAGGCACAAAATGCTGAGAGTGTGTAAACTCCCCTTGAGTGCAAATGGACCCGCTCGAGCGGACAACCAAAAATCTGGGCAACTAGGAATGGGACTTAAGCTCAACCAACCTGTTTGAAACACGCCCAATACATTCTAAAACTCAAGTATAAGGAATTAAAGGATGATAACAAGATATATACAACCATCAACTCCACGGAACCTAAGTCTGAATACAACAATCAAAGAAAGAAGAACCAGGATCGCTATAACCTCCCCCCCTTAAGGAATTTCGTCCCCGAAATTAAGTACAAGTTTTTCAAAAACATGATTTCTCAATTACCAACATTATTACAATGTAAAATTCAACAACTTGACCCATTACCGGTCATTCCATCTCTATTCAAGAGGCAAACTTCCAACATAATCTCCAACATGCATTATCAACATGCATCACAAAACAAATTCAATGCCAAAATCATATTTGCATTTCTAAAATAAAGTTAACATATGCAATGTTGAAATAAACATCCATAACAAGGCAAGTTCCACAATATTTCCATAAACCAAAACATATACAATGTTTTACAATCTCAAGACATATTTAATGCTCTTAAAGTTCATCAATATTACAAAATCCCTATACGTGGTTAAACATTTACAAACAAGTCCGGATAATTCTCACGGACATCCACCTCACGTTCCCAAGTGGCTTCCTCCACTCCGTGATGTTTCCACAAAACCTTTACCAAGGGAATGGTCTTGCCTCGCAAGACTTGATCCCTCCTATCCAAGACCCGAACCGGCCTCTCCTCATACGAGGCATCCTCGTCAACCTCTAAGTCGGTCCAATCCAATACATGCGATGGATCCGGCTCGTACTTCCGAAGCATACTAACATGAAATACGTCATGCACTCCGGACGACTGCAGCGGCAAAGCTAGACGGTAAGCAACCTCCCCAATCCTCTCAAGGATCTCAAAGGGACTGATAAATCGAGGGGACAACTTCCCACTCTTCCCAAACCTCATCAAACCCCGCCTAGGTGATATTTTCAGAAATACATGATCACTCACCTCAAACACCAAAGGCCTCCTCCTACGGTCGGCATAACTCTACGGATAAGCTCAACTTTTTCCGTCGTTTCCCTCACCAAATCCATGCCCAGCAAAGGTGCATTACCCACCTCGGCCCAACATATCGGAGACCTACACGGTTGGCCATACAAGGCCTCAAACGATGCCATACCGATACTGGAATGAAAACTGTTGTTGTAGGCAAACTCTACCAAGGGCAAGAGCCTCTCCCACGACCCACTAAAGTCAAGGACACAACCTCGAAGCATATCCTCAAGGATTTGAATAGTATGCTCGGACTGCTCGTCAGTCTGAGGATGATAAGCCGTGCTAAAGGTCAATCTAGTGCCCAAGGCACTCTGCAAACTCTGCCACAACCTAGCAGGAAAACGTGGATCTCTATCTGAGACGATCGACACTTGGACTACGTGCAACCTCACTATGTCCCAAATATACATGTCGGCAAGATGATCTACCGAATCTCTAGCACGCATAGGAATGAAGTGTGCCGACTTAGTCAACCAGTCTACAACCACCCAAATGGCATCACTTAAATGCTGAGTCCTCGGAAGACCTACAACGAAGTCCATAGTGACATGCTCCCACTTCCACTTGGTAATAGGCAAGGGTTGCAACAAACCCGCTGCCCTCTGATGCTTGGCCTTCACTTGCTGACAAGTAAGACACTTAGACACAAACACAGCCATATCCTTCTTCATACCCCGCCACCAAAACTGGCGACCCAGATCACGATACATCTTGGTGCCTCTCGGATGTACCGCAAGGCGTGAATGGTGAAACTCTCGGAGTACCTCCTCTCGGCAAGACTCCGGCACAAACAAACGGTCTCGGTATCTCACACTCCGGTCGGAATACACAGTCAAACCCTTCTTAGCCTTCCCACTGGAGATCTTCTCTCGGAGGGATTCTACCTCAAGGTCACCCCTCTGAGCCTCTAACACTCGAGTCACAAGTGTAGGCTGTGCAATAACAGAAAACAAGGCCGCAGCCTCAACGGATTCGTCCAGAACAAATCGAACTCGCTAAGTGCACCTAACATCTCCTACTCTCGGATGGCTATACTAGCAACATCACTAATGAATTTCCTACTAAGGGCATCGGCCAAAACATTAGCCTTTCTCGGGTGATAGTGCAACTCGAAGTCATAGTCCTTAATGAACTCCATCTACTTCCTCTGCCTCAAATTCAAGACTCTCTGTGTAAACAGGTACTTCAAACTCTTATGATCCGAGAATACCTCGAATCTCTCTCCATAAAGGTAGTGCCTTCAAATCTTCAAGGCAAAAATTACCGCTGCTAGTTCTAGGTCGTGAGTAGGGTAATTCCTCTCGTGAATCTTCAACTGGCGTGAGCCATAGGCTACCACTTTCCCCTCTTGCATCAAGACTCAACCCAAACCCTCTCATGAGGCATCACAATAAACCGCATAACCCAAACCTCTCTCCGAAATAATCAAAACTGGAGCAGTGGTCAATCTAACTTTCAACTCTTGGAATGACTTTTCACAAGTCTCACTCCATACAGATTTGACCCATTTCCGCGTCAATCTAGTCAACGGTGAAGCTAGTCTAGAGAAATCTTTCACAAACCGGTAGTAATACCCCGCTAACCCCAGAAAACTGCGGATCTCAAAAACACTCTTAGGCTGTGCCCAATCTTGCACTGCCTCAATCTTGGATGTATCAACAGACACCCCTTCCCCGGAAACCACATGGCCTAAGAACTTGACCTCTCCTAGCCAGAACTCACACTTCCCAAACTTGGCATACAGCCTATGGGCTCTAAGCAACTCAAGCACAACTCTCAAGTGTTTCTCGTGCTCCTCCTCAGACAGTGAATAAATCAGAATGTCGTCCACGAAAACGACAACAAAACGATCTAAGAATCTCGAAATATCCGGTTCATCAAATCCATAAACACTGCCGGTGCATTGGTGAGCCCAAATGGCATCACCAGAAACTCATAGTGGCCATACCGCGTACGGAATGCCGTCTTCGGAATATCCTCCTCCCTGACCCTCAACTGGTGGTAACCCGATCTCAAGTCTATCTTAGAGAAACAACGGGAACCCTTCAACTGGTCAAACAAGTCATCTATACGAGACATAGGGTACTTATTCTTAACCCTAGCCCGATTCAACTTCCGGTAGTCAATACACAATCTCAAGGCACCATCTTTCTTTTTAACAAAGAGGGCCGGTGCTCCCCACGGCGAAACACTAGGAGGGAGAATAAAGCCCTTATCTAGCAACTCCTGGGGTTGAATCTTCAACTCACTTAACTCGGCTGGGGCAAAACGCTAAGGTGCCATAGAAATCGGCGCTGTGCCCAGCACTAAATCAATAGAGAACTCTATTTCTCAATGTGGTGGCAAGCTAACAAGATCCTCGGGAAAAACATCTGAAAACTCGCAAACCATTCTTGGTAACTCAACCCCGGTCTCATCACACTAACTACTCAAAAGGCTAGTGAGAAGACCACTAAGCTCATTCCGCCCTCGCGGATCATAAACGGGTGGCAAAACACTACCAACCCGATCTCCCAAGAAATGGAAGCACTCCCTGCTCACGGCACATACAATAACCCTCTAGCGGTAACAATCAATAACTGCCCGGTATGACGATAACCAATCCATACCCAAAATAACATCAAAGCCCGACATGGGCATAACTACAAAAGGAAATGGAAGTCGGCAGTCAGCGGCCTCTATGTCACAACCTCTACATCTGTGTCTCAAAATCAATTCGCCCCCAACAGGCATTACTACACAGATAGGAGATGCTAATTGCGCCAACTCCAACCCCAAAACAGATGCAAATGCAGCAGATATAAAGGAATGAGATGCACCCGTATCAATCAACACATTGGCAACCGAGTTGCAAAACAAAAAGGTACCTCTCACAACAAATGGAGCCAGTACAAGATCCTACGCGATAACAGCATACACACGCCCTGTAGGCCCCTGATCTACCTGCTCACCTCTCAGAGCAAAAGGCTGGTACACAGACTGAGACGATGAAGCCCCCCTGATTGGCCCTCAAGGCCTGAACAGACTGTGCTGGTTGCGAACTCTGCGTCTGTCTCAAACCAAACGCATCGGGTGTACCACCTAACTGTGGGCAAAACCTCTTCAGGTGCCCTGCCTGACCACACTAGTAATAAGAGGGCGACCGGCCTCTGCCCTGACTCTGGCTCTGAGGTCAAGCCGAAGATGAAGCTGCTCCCTGACCTCCTCTTCTCTGCGGGCAAGCTGGAGACTTATGGCCCAGCTGACCGCACTTGAAATAGGTAAAGTCTCCCTGGCTGCCTCTCTTAGAACCCGAACCCAGTACTGGAAAGGTAGATCTCACTAAAGCACTTTAGGACTACTGAGGGTTAGAACCCCTCTGCCTCCTACCATCCCCTTGGCTATCCTGACTCCTCTTGGAGCCCCTCATCCTCTCCTCCTCCTCCATCATAGTCTCCATATGGGTCGCGGCATCCACGAGACGCCCATACTCCCGGATCATGGATCCCCCAACCCTCATCTTGAGGCCATGCCTCAACTTCCTCTCAAACTCGATGCAACGACGTTCCTCAGACGCCACAAGCTCAGGTGCGAACCTGGACAAACTGGTAAAGGCGGCTTCAAACTCGACCACTGACAAACCTAGCTGCTTGAGCTGACAAAACTAGTCCCTCAGTTTCTCCCTGATAGCTGGGGCTAAGTATTTCTCCTAGAAAACATCTACAAAGGCCTCCCATGTGCCACCAATACGACCCCTCGTGAACTTCCACCACTGACCCGAATCCCTCTTAAGCTGGAAAGATGCCAAGGTCACCTTCAATATCCCATCTTCGATGCCAATCATCTCAAATGTCTTGGTCATCTGCTCCAACCACTTATCAGCCTTAAGTGGCTCTTTAGGATCTCCGACAAACTCATCTGGATTTGACCGGAAGAACTCCCTCTTCAGAAAGGAAGGCCCCGCATCAACAACTTGGGCCTAAATTGGATTCTCAGCTCTGAGAAGGCCTATGGATTCCCTCATAGCCCCTGCTATCTCGCGGGCTAAGGCACCCAAGGCCTGCTGTCCCACTGGCTCGGCCACATTGGCCTGACCAACACCCTCCTGCTGCGCTGGAATCTCATCCGGTATAGGCATCTCCTGCCTCCTAGGCTTGCCTCGCTTACCACCACGTCCTCGTCCTGACATCCTAATAAAGGTAACGAAGAACACTAGCACATTCACAAATGTGCCAAAGCTATAACACTCACGTCCTAATGCAATGGATAACTGTAATTCACTCCACGTAAGCACATAATCACATAAGCACCTATGAATTTCATTTCCGGATAATGATAGTCCGCGTTACTAGAGTTCGGTTAGAAACAGCATTGATCAAGTGTCTTTTCCAACAAGACTCACAGAACCCAAGGATCCAATCAAACATCCTAGACAACAATCCCATATCCAAATAGTCAAATAAAAAGCATATAACACTACCTCTAAGTCTCTAACAAGCGAAACGAACCCATTGTGGTACTAACCACTTCCCACGTACCCAAAGTATTCGAACCCGGTACGCTCTGATACCAAGTTGTAACGCCCTCAAAAAATAAACCCATCATAGCATACATTCACGATAAATAGAAGAGTTTTCATATTACAATCATCAGAGTATTCTTACAAAAGGTATTACATGTTGACAATAAAAGTAAACGCCCTATAGGCTTACAACTTTAAAAGTCAACACTTGGCTACAAAAAGGAGAGCACTAACTCTACACAAATAAGCCCTTGGCTTGATATACATGTAATACATCAAAAACAACAAAAAGAGTCTACAGCCTCAAGCTTCCCAAGCTACGTCCTTGGAGGTGGCATAACATCTGTACCTGAAAATGATGTCCCATATAGGGTGAGCCAACGCCTAGTAGAGATATCCTAAACATAATATGAGCAATAACTAAAACATTAGCACTTGATAAATGTTTAACTCATATAAACCAACATACAGTACAACCAGTTCCATAATCCTTCACTTAACAAAACTCAACTGATAAACATGGCTCAGAACTTGGCCAAACAACTTAAGTGAGACTACATTTCATGCCAACAACACTTCAAACTGTCATTTTACAGAAATTGCGTCCGCGGGATTCGGCACCCATGTATTTTTATTCTCTTATGGCCATTTTACGGATATTTCATCCGCGGGACTCGGCACCCATGTATAGATACGTTCGGATTGCCATTTTAAGAAAATTGCATCCACGGGATTCGGCACCCATGTATAATTATATTCGAATTTCCATTTTACGGATATTGCGTCCGCGGGATTCGGCACCCAAAGGTCCAAATATTATCAACAACACCAATAAACTCATTTCTAGACCCAAATACATATATATAGGCTCAAAATACAAAACCCCTCTTTTATACATTTTGAAACCCCAACCCCAAAATCACCCAACTCAACATTACATCAAAATAACCAATAATTTATGTCAAAGACCATAGAAATGAGTAGTTATCCCTACCCCAAATTCGGAGCTCAAAGGAAGAAGATGTAGAAATCTCGAAGTGCTCCAAATTAAGAACTTTTCGGATCAAAAGATAGCCCACAACAAGCTCCACCCTTTTTACAAAGGGACTAAGGTGGGAGATCACTCTAACTAGATAAATACCTAGAGAGAAGTTGGGTTTTTAGAGAGAGAAGCTCTCCAATGGAGGTTTTCGAAAAGTAAGAGAGAGAAAGGATGTTGAAAAGTGATTTCAAATGACCCAGCTGCGATCTGATATACGTATGACCCGCTTAAGCGGAGAATAGGACGCTCGAGCGTCAAACACAAAATTTGGACCCGCTCGAGCGCAAGAATACCCGCTCGAGTGTCAAGACACAACTGCAAAACACACCCGGTCGAGCGCAAAAGGAAGACCGCTTGAGCGTAGATTACACTCGTCCAGTACTTTTACAGACATTGCACACCCGCTCGAGCGAGGGGAAATCCGCTCGAGCGTGAAAAACGCACCTGCAGAAGTTTTGCAGAGGCACAAAATGCTGAGAGTGTGTAAACTCCGCCCGAGCGCAAATGGACCCGCTCGAGCGGACAACCAAAAATCTGGGCAACTAAGAATGGGACTTAAGCTCAACCAAACTATTCGAAACACGCCCAATACATCCTAAAAATCAAGAATAAGGAATTAAAAGATGACAACAAGATATATGCAACCATCAACTCCACGGAACCTAAGTCCGGAGACAACAATCAAAGAAGGAAGAACCAGGATCGCTATAACTCACGCGATCACTCTCACTTCCGACTCCCTCTATCTCGCGTCTCTCTCGTCTCGCTTCGGTTCCCCTCTCTGTCGCTTCTGTTTTGACACCCGTCATTGGTCCTTATCTTCTAGATTCATATATAATACATATAACTATTATATAATAACTACTATTATTATATAATATATAATAGTTACACTATTATTATATATTATATGACAGTTATTATAGAACATAAATATAATTATAAGATAATATATATTTATATATATTAAAAAATACTAAAATAAAAAAATTAATTAAAACACATTATTTAAAAAATATAATAAATAAATAAATAAAATAATTAATGTGTATTAAAATAAAAATATTTATAAAAAAATTAAAAAAATTGTTGTGTCCCCTGCCGTGTCCGTGTCCCTATTTTTTAGAAATCGTCATGTCCCGTGTCCGTGTCCGTATGCGTGTCCGTGTCCGTGTCCGTCTCCGTGCTTCATAGCGTAGGACACAACTTGAAGGAGGGATTATCAGGCTTCATTCACGAAGGCCAATCATAAGCTCATCCAAAAAAAACCTTATGAACCTCTCTTAAGAATATAAACCTGTATTGAGAAGTAAAGAATTTGAAAGTAGTTCGTTTATAAAAATAAAAATCTGAAATAATAATGGACGTAGGCCTATAAGTAACTCCAAAATAAGATATATAGATCAAAATTAGATAAAATAATTAAACAAATTTATCACACAAGATTATTAGCTAGTAATCGAAATGACCACAGTTTTCATCATATAGTAAACATCTATGAAGCATGGACACGCCAAAATGGAGGCCGTGGCGGTGTCGGACATGCCGGGGACACGTACAGGACATGGCATCTAGCATGTCCCCATGTAGACGCGCCTGCGTAGGGGGCCCTCACTACTACAGTTCGGACTCGATTTGTGTCACGGTTCTTAATCTTGAACCAAA
This sequence comes from Camellia sinensis, assembly GCF_004153795.1. NCBI lineage: Eukaryota > Viridiplantae > Streptophyta > Magnoliopsida > Ericales > Theaceae > Camellia > Camellia sinensis. The sequence continues at coordinate 922,840 of NW_021026229.1, forward strand.
GAGTCCAAATCCAGCAAATCGTTTTGAGAAACAGATTTTTGAAAAGAAGTGCCAAAACATGGACTGCTTTGCCAGATACAGAGTCGCCACCTAAATATTTTTTATGGGGGAATTTAGGAAACCTTGACTCGGTGCCGAAGGCCACATGTCCGTCATCACCAGAGTTGCCTCGGCTCGGGAGCTAGGGTACGATTGGGGAAGGTCAGCTGTGAGCACCCCCTCTCGCCCGATCCGAAGATCGGCCTCTACTAACCGTGATATCCGTTTTTGAAAACATTATGTGTTCTTATTCCAATTATTAGCCTAGAATTACTATGTTATGCGCGCAGCAAACAAGTATAGACTAGATTGCCTAATTTGGAAATAAGCATTGCATATCCGTTTGTTTTGGAAAATGTAAACCTTGGTTTTTGGTTTGCCAGTTTCTAAATGGTCCTGGACATGTATAATCTTTTATGTGCACCCACAGGCATTCAAACAGTTTATCACATAAGCATCTAGCCACATGGTAAGCATGCTGTCATGGCAACACTCACACGCATGCAAGGATGCTAAAGCGTAAATACTTACATCGTACTCTGTGTCAAAACAAAGAACTCGTTAGCAATCGATGCATGGTCCTAGTTCATGTCAAATTGACTAATGCAACACATACAGGATGCAATTAGAGTAGGCTCGGCTAACCTAAACATGGCATGTGAAATGCAACCAATTGATGCACGTATTCAATTTGGAATTGGAATACAAATGCAGTTAGAATGATGTGCCGAGCCCGGTGTATGCAAGGCAAATGTATGAATGCATACATGCATAGCATGAGGTATGCTAATTTTAAAATATGCCCTAGACTACCATCATAAGCAGGTAAATAAAAGGGAAGAAAGAAGTGGGGGTTGGGAAACATGCACACACTCACCCACACTTATTACAAATTCGCCCTCGCTCGGAGAGACCAAAAGAATAATACAATTTGAAAAATGAATTAACTATCCTAGTTAATTAATTATTACAAATTACCTAATTAGTTAACAAACTAACTAAGCTAGGAAAAACAGTAAGCCGCCTCGGGAAGAGAGCTCAACGCAATGCATGCCCGGTCCTGCTCAGAAGTACACTGCCATGCGCAAGCTGCCTCTGTTTTCCCCACTATACTCCTCTGAAGGCTGCTAAAGCCTCAGGATTGCTTCCCTGGACATTGGGAGACACCACCGGCTGGGTAGAATGGCCACCGGCAGTGGTATATGATCACCGGCTGTTGGTGAAGCTATCGGCTCAAGAAGGATTGTCGGTCGGCACTGGACACTGCCGGTCGGCAGAAAGTTCCTGCAGAATCTGCAATTGACAGCAACAGAGGGCAAGGCAGAGCATGGCAATGCAATTCAAGCAATGTATGCACCAATCATGTCCCTTGTCATGTTAGTGACTCAAAGGGACATGCTCCTTGATTCTCGGACCATCAATCGCGCATTTCCATGCGTGATGGCCCAAGGGACCAAGTGTGCACATTTTGATGTCAAATGGGATGCAAACCAACAAACCAAAGCCCAATTCCTATCACTAGATCAAGGAATAAGACATGCATGCTAGATGCAATGCGACCTAAGCATGCAAGCTAAGGATGCACCATGGAAATGCATGATATACATGCAAGCATGCAAACAACATGCAAGGTAAGCATGCAAGCAAACAAAGGGTGGACTTAAACATGATTTGGGCAGCTCTAATTAGGCCCAAAACAGTGGCCAAAAGTGCCCAAAATGAAGGACTAAATACACATACACACATGCACATGTTAATGGGCCTATACTTAAGCAAACAAAGGCAACTTTCAAGCGCATTTAAAAGAGGCTAAGCATGGACTAATGACATGCAATGTAAGCTCTGGAATCATGTTAAGATGATGTCAAACCAAGCAAACAAGATAGGCTAAGCATGCAATAAATGGCCCAAGTACTTGAAGCAGGTCGAGGGGACTTAAACCATGGCTAAGCCAACCAAGCCTCACAAGGCCAAGAGGGCTTAAAACAGGTCCAAGGCAGACCTAGACCATGCAAAGGGGACCCCTAGATGGCATCTAAGTGGCTCAAATTCAAAGGCATGTACAATGGCCAAAACATGGAGCATATAACACAAGCTCATAAGGCATCAAAGAGACATCCAAGGCAAGCATACAAGCATGCTAAGGGGACTGAAACGATGCTATAAATGATGCCAAACCATTAAATCAAAGCAAGTAATGCATGCTATACCCTCACATACTTAAGGCCAACAAGCCGGAATGCAAAGGGGCTATACTAAGCATGCCAAAGTCGACCCAAACAACCTAGGACAGACCTTAAACATGGCAAAACATGCACTAAAGCTTCACAAGGCTAAGCCTAAAACATGCTAGAACAAGGGTTTACAACCTAAGACATGTTAAGGCAACAAAGTGGCATTACAAGGTAGGTATGCTAAGCATGCATGGTGTACCAAAACCAACAAAAAATAGAGGCATATTATGACATAATAAGCACGAAAATTAGCTAAGGCATGGTCAACATGAAGCTTAGCTAGGTGCTCCCTCAAGAGGCCAAAAATGGTCCATTTCAAGGACAACATGGAGAGGGGGTGGCCCTCTCCTTCTTGGGACTTCAAGGCACCATCCTTACCACTGAAATCCCTCAAGATTTCAGTGGTGAGGAGGCCCAAACACCAAAGTCTCGGAGCTCACACAAAATAGCACAAAATGGAGCCTCTCAAGGCTTAAGAGGGGTCAAACACCTCCAAACCACAAAACACTCTAAACAAACTATTTAGAGGGCCTAAAAATAGAACTTTTTTTATATTATATGCAAAGCCAAAAAACAGTTGCAAGATAGGTAAAAATACAATGCAAAAATGGGGAATAAAGGAGTAAGATTGTTACCCTTGTAGACCCTCTTCAAAGATGAAGCTCCAGCTGGTTCTTCAAGCTCAAAACCACCCAAGAACCTCAAGAACAACCTCTGGTCCTTCAAGAAACCAAGGAAAGGTGTAACACTATGTGTTTGTGTGCAATAGTAAGACATAAACACACTTAAACACACACAAAGGCCAAATGAGAGAGAGGTATAGAGATAGAATATGTATGAAACCCTAAACCTAAAACCAGAGCTCTCACACAACTTTTCTCTCTAAAATGTCTAACCTAGAGTCAAGAGGGGAGGGCTCCTCTTATAGAGGAGCCAATCTTGTAAAGCTTACAAGGTAAGCTAATAAGAAGGCCATCCCTCCATACACGTGTATGGAGGGGAACAAAAAGCGATACAGCTATATTAAAATATCTGCAAAAGCAGATGAACAATAGTCGGCTGCTCAAAATTGCCATTTTGTCAAAATTGAGTGCCGACCAGCAACAAATAATGCCGACCGGCAGTATATATTGCCGATGGCATCAAAACACCAGCCGGTGGCTTCTGGCCATGGCCGGTGATGTGTGGGGATGCCTCATAAGGCATTCCCTGCCCCTCTAAGGCAAAACACAAGTGTTTGGTGCAAAACCAGACACTAAACAGTCGAGTTCGGAGATCCTGAGGCAAAGCGCGTAGCCGAGACCTCCGGAAACTCCAAACGAACACAAACATGGATGATCATCGGGTGTTCAAACGGTGACGTCCAAGTCTCGAGGACAGTCAAAAATGGGGTGTCTACACCCCGTAATTTAATTTATTTTTTTTGCAGGGACACAGCGGAGACACGGCGGGGACACGCCATGGGACACGATGAGAAGAGTAAACGAGAGAGAAATGGTGTACAAACCGGGTCGGCAACTTCTCAGAGCGCTTCGACTTCGACTTTGACGATCCAGAGCCCCCATCGACTTCGACGGACTTCAATGTTCCAGAGCCTTCGACTTCTCAGAGCTCTCTCTCTCCCCTTCGCCTCCTCAAAGCTCTCTCTCCCTCGCGATCACTCTCATTTCCGTCTCCCTCTATCTCGCTTCTCTCTCGTATCGCTTCGGTCTCCCTCTCTGTCATTTCTGTTTTGACACCTGTCCTTGGTCCTTATCTTCTAGATTCATATATAATATATATAACTATTATATAATAACTACTATTTTTATATATTATATAATTGTTACACTATTATTATGTATTATATCATAGTTATTATAGAACATAAATATAGTTATAAGATAATATATACTTATATATATTAAAAAATACTAAAATAAAAAAATTAATTAAAACACATTATTTAAAAAATAAAATAAATAAATAAATAAATAAAATAATTAATGTGTATTAAAATAAAAATATTTATAAAAAAATTGCCGTGTCCCCTGCCGTCTTCGTGTCCCTATTTTTTAGAAATTGTCGTGTCCCGTGTCCGTGCTTCATAGCATAGGACACAACTTGAAGGAGGGATTATCAGGCTTAATTCACGAAGGCCAATCATAAGCTCATCCAAAAAAAACCTTGTGAACCTCTCTTAAGAATATAAACCTGTATAGAGAAGTAGAGAATTTGAAAGTAGTTTGTTTATAAAAATAAAAATCTGAAATGATAATGGACGTAGGCCTATAAGTAACTCCAAAATAAGATATATAGATCCAAATCAGATAAAATAATTAAGCAAATTTATCACACAAGATTATTAGCTCGTAATCAAAATGACCACAGTTTTCATAATATGATAAACATCTATGAAGCATGGACACGCCAAAACGGAAGTTGTGGCGGTGTCGGACACGCCGGGGACACGTATGAGACACGGCATCTGGTGTGTCCCCTTAATTTAAAATTTTTTTTTTCAGGGACACAGCGGAGACACGGCGGGGACACGCCGTGGGACACGATGAGAAGAGTAAATGAGAGAGAAATGATGTACAAACCTGGTTGGCGACTTCTCAGAGCCCTTCGACTTCGACTTTGACGATCCAGAGCCCCCTTCGACTTCGACGGACTTCGACGATCCACAGCCCCCTTCGACTTCGATGATCCAGAGCCTTCGACTTCTCAAAGCTCTCTCTCTCGCCTTCGCCTTCTCAAAGCTCTCTCTCCCTCGCGATCACTCTCACTTTCGTCTCCCTCTATCTCACTTCTCTCTCGTCTCGCTTCGGTCTCCCTCTTTGTTGCTTCTGTTTTGACACCCGTCCTTGGTCCTTATCTTCTAGATTCATATATAATATATATAACTATTATATAATGTTATTATATAATAGTTACACTATTATTATATATTATATCATAGTTATTATAGAACATAAATATAATTATAAGATAATATATACATATATATATTAAAAAAATTAATTAAAACACATTATTTAAAAATATAATAAATAAATAAATAAAATAAGTAATGTGTTTTAAAATAAAAAATTTTATAAAAAAATTAAAAAAATTGTCGTGTCCCCTGTTGTGTCCGTGTCCCTATTTTTAGAAATTGCTGTGTCCCGTTTCCATGTTCGTGTCCGTGTCCGTATGAGTGTCCGTGTCCGTGTCCGTGTCCGTGTTTCATAGCGTAGGACACAACTTGAAGGAGGGATTATCAAGCTTCATTCACGAAGGCCAATCTTAAGCTCATACAAAAAAAAACCTTATGAACCTCTCTTAAGAATATAAACCTGTATAGAGAAGTAGAGAATTTGAAAGTAGTTTGTTCATAAAAACAAAAATCTGAAATGATAATGGACGTAGGCCTATAAGCAACTCCAAAATAAGATATATAGATCCAAATCAGTTAAAAATAATTAAACAAATTTATCACACAAGATTATTAGCTAGTAATCAAAATGACCACAGTTTTCATAATATGGTAAACATCTATGAAGCATGGACACGCCAAAATGGAAGTTGTGGCAGTGTCGAATACGAGGACACGCCAGGGACACGTACGGGACACGGCATCTGGCGTGTCCCCTTAATTTAATTTTTTTTTTTTTGCAAGGACACAACAGAGACACGCTGGGGACATCCCACGGGACATGACGAGAAGAGTAAATGAGAGAGAAATGGGGTACAAACCTGGTCGGCGACTTCTCAAAGCCCTTCGACTTCAACTTTGACGATCCAGAGCCCCCTTCGACTTCGACGGACTTCGACGATCCACAGCCCCCTTCGACTTCGACAGACTTCGACGATCCGTTTGTTGGCATTTTTGGCCTTACAAAGGAGCCCATATTTGCATGCATCCTAAGCTTGGTTCAGGCCCTTTTTGGTGACTCTTAGGACAAAAAAAAACCTTATGAACCTCTCTTAAGAATATAAACCTGTATAGAGAAGTAGAGAATTTGAAAGTAGTTTGTTCATAAAAACAAAAATCTGAAATGATAATGGACGTAGGCCAATAAGTAACTCCAAAATAAGATATATAGATCCAAATTAGTTAAAAATAATTAAACAAATTTATCACACAAGATTATTAGCTAGCAATCAAAATGACCACAGTTTTCATCATATAGCAAACATCTATGAAGCATGGACACGCCAAAATGGAAGCTGTGGCGGTGTTGAATATGGGGACACGCCGGGTACACGAGGACACGCCGGGGGCACGTACGGGACACGGCATCTGGCATGTCCCCTTAATTTAATTTATTTTTTTTGCAGGGACACAGCGGAGACACGGCGGGGACACGCCATGGGACACGACGAGAAGAGTAAATGAGAGAGAAATGGTGTATAAACCTGGTCGGCGACTTCTTAGAGCCCTTTGACTTCGACTTTGACGATCCACAGCCCCCTTCGACTTCGATAGACTTCGACAATCCACAGCCCTCTTCGACGTTGATGATCCAGAGCCTTCAACTTCTCAGAGCTCTCTCTCTTGCCTTCGCCTTCTCAAAGCTCTGTCCCCCTCGCGACCGCTCTCACTTCTGTCTCCCTCTATATTTATAAGATACCACAATGATTCAGGCCACTAATTTTGGTGCTCTAATGGAGCACTAATGACATGGCAATGAACAAAAAAAAAAAAAAAAACCAACACCAAAACATCACATCAGTGTAGATGGAGCCCACTGCCAGCTCATTAGAGCTACCATTAGAGCTCAAAAATTAGAGCCCCAAAGCATTTTTCTTATAAGATAATATATACTTATGTATATTAAAAAAAATAAAAAAAATTAATTAAAACACATTATTTAAGAAATATAATAAATAAAATAATTAATGTGTCTCAAAATAAAAATATTAATAAAAAAATTAAAAAAATTGCCGTGTCCCCCGTCGTGTTTGTGTCCGTATTTTTTAGAAATTGCCGTGTCCCGTGTCCGTGTCCGTATGTGTGTCAGTGCTTCATAGTGTAGGACACAACTTGAAGGAGGGATTATCAGGCTTCATTCACGAAGGCCAATCATAAGCTCATACAAAAAAAAATCATATGAACCTCTCTTAAGAATATAAACCTGTATAGAGAAGTAAAGAATTCGAAAGTAGTTCGTTTATAAAAAAAAAAAATCTGAAATAATAATGGACGTAGGCCTATAAGTAACTCCAAAATAAGATATATAGATCAAAATCAGATAAAATAATTAAACAAATTTATCACACAAGATTATTAGCTAGTAATCGAAATGACCATAGTTTTCATCATATAGTAAACATCTATGAAGCATGGACATGCCAAAATGGAGGCCGTGGCGGTGTCGGACATGCCGGGGACACGTACAGGACATGGCATCTAGCGTGTCCCCGTAATTTAATTTATTTTTTTTGCAGGGACACAGCGGAGACACGGCGGGGACACGCTATGGGACACGACGAGAAGAGTAAACGAGAGAGAAATGGTGTACAAACCGGGTCGGCAACTTCTCAGAGCGCTTCGACTTCAACTTTGACGATCCAGAGCCCCCATCGACTTCGACGGACTTTAATGTTCCAGAGCCTTCGACTTCTCAGAGCTCTCTCTCTCCCCTTCGCCTCCTCAAAGCTCTCTCTCCCTCGCGATCACTCTCATTTCCGTCTCCCTCTATCTCGCTTCTCTCTCGTCTCGCTTCGGTCTCCCTCTCTGTCGTTTCTGTTTTGACACCTGTCCTTGGTCCTTATCTTCTAGATTCATATATAATATATATAACTATTATATAATAACTACTATTATTATACATTATATCATAGTTATAATAGAACGTAAATATAATTATAAGACAATATATACTTATATATATTAAAAAATAAAAAAAATTATTTAAAACACATTATTTAAAAATTATAATAAATAAATAAATAAAATAATTAATGTGTACTAAAATAAATATATTTATAAAAAAATTAAAAAAATCGTCGTGGCCCATGCCATGTCCGTGTCCCTATTTTTTAGAAATTGCCGTCTCTCGTGTCCGTGTCCGTATGCGTGTTTGTGCTTCATAGTGTAGGACACGACTTGAAGGAGGGATTATCAGGCTTCATTCACGAAGGCCAATCATAAGCTCATACAAAAAAAAAAACCTTATGAACCTCACTTCAGAATATAATCTTGTATAGAGAAGTAGAGAATTTGAAAGTAGTTTGTTTATAAAAACAAAAATCTGAGACGATAATGGACGTAGGCCTAAAAGTAACTCCAAAATAAGATATATAGATCCACATCAGATAGAATTAATTAAACAAATTTATCACACAAGATTATTAGCTAGCAATCAAAATGACCACAGTTTTCATCATCTAGTAAACATCTATGAAGCATGGACACGCCAAAATGGAAGCCGTGGCAGTGTCGAATACGAGGACACGCCAGGGACACGTACGGGACACGGCATCTGGCGTGTCCCCTTAATTTAATTTTTTTTTTTTGCAGGGACACAGGGGAGACACGGCGGGGACACGCCATGGGAACCGACGAGAAGAGTAAATGAGAGAGAAATGGTGTACAAACCTTGTCGGCGACTTCTAGAGCCCTTCGACTTCGACTTTGACGATCCAGAGCCCTCTTCGACTTCGATGTTCCAGAGCCTTCGACTTCGATGTGCTCTCTCTCTTGCCTTCGCCTCCTCAAAGCACTCTCTACCTCACGATCGCTCTTACTTTCGTCTCCCTCTATCTCGCGTCTCTCTCGTCTTGCTTCGGTCCCACTCTCTGTCGTTTCTGTTTTGACACCTGTCCTTGGTCCTTATCTTCTAGATTCATATATAATATATATAACTATTATATAATAACTACTATTTTTATATATTATATAATTGTTACACTATTATTATGTATTATATCATAGTTATTATAGAACATAAATATAGTTATAAGATAATATATACTTATATATATTAAAAAATACTAAAATAAAAAAATTAATTAAAACACATTATTTAAAAAATAAAATAAATAAATAAATAAATAAAATAATTAATGTGTATTAAAATAAAAATATTTATAAAAAAATTGCCGTGTCCCCTGCCGTCTTCGTGTCCCTATTTTTTAGAAATTGTCGTGTCCCGTGTCCGTGCTTCATAGCATAGGACACAACTTGAAGGAGGGATTATCAGGCTTAATTCACGAAGGCCAATCATAAGCTCATCCAAAAAAAACCTTGTGAACCTCTCTTAAGAATATAAACCTGTATAGAGAAGTAGAGAATTTGAAAGTAGTTTGTTTATAAAAATAAAAATCTGAAATGATAATGGACGTAGGCCTATAAGTAACTCCAAAATAAGATATATAGATCCAAATCAGATAAAATAATTAAGCAAATTTATCACACAAGATTATTAGCTCGTAATCAAAATGACCACAGTTTTCATAATATGATAAACATCTATGAAGCATGGACACGCCAAAACGGAAGTTGTGGCGGTGTCGGACACGCCGGGGACACGTATGAGACACGGCATCTGGTGTGTCCCCTTAATTTAAAATTTTTTTTTTCAGGGACACAGCGGAGACACGGCGGGGACACGCCGTGGGACACGATGAGAAGAGTAAATGAGAGAGAAATGATGTACAAACCTGGTTGGCGACTTCTCAGAGCCCTTCGACTTCGACTTTGACGATCCAGAGCCCCCTTCGACTTCGACGGACTTCGACGATCCACAGCCCCCTTCGACTTCGATGATCCAGAGCCTTCGACTTCTCAAAGCTCTCTCTCTCGCCTTCGCCTTCTCAAAGCTCTCTCTCCCTCGCGATCACTCTCACTTTCGTCTCCCTCTATCTCACTTCTCTCTCGTCTCGCTTCGGTCTCCCTCTCTGTCGCTTCTGTTTTGACACCCGTCCTTGGTCCTTATCTTCTAGATTCATATATAATATATATAACTATTATATAATGTTATTATATAATAGTTACACTATTATTATATATTATATCATAGTTATTATAGAACATAAATATAATTATAAGATAATATATACATATATATATTAAAAAAATTAATTAAAACACATTATTTAAAAATATAATAAATAAATAAATAAAATAAGTAATGTGTTTTAAAATAAAAAATTTTATAAAAAAATTAAAAAAATTGTCGTGTCCCCTGTTGTGTCCGTGTCCCTATTTTTAGAAATTGCTGTGTCCCGTTTCCATGTTCGTGTCCGTGTCCGTATGAGTGTCCGTGTCCGTGTCCGTGTCCGTGTTTCATAGCGTAGGACACAACTTGAAGGAGGGATTATCAAGCTTCATTCACGAAGGCCAATCTTAAGCTCATACAAAAAAAAACCTTATGAACCTCTCTTAAGAATATAAACCTGTATAGAGAAGTAGAGAATTTGAAAGTAGTTTGTTCATAAAAACAAAAATCTGAAATGATAATGGACGTAGGCCTATAAGCAACTCCAAAATAAGATATATAGATCCAAATCAGTTAAAAATAATTAAACAAATTTATCACACAAGATTATTAGCTAGCAATCAAAATGACCATAGTTTTCATCATATAGTAAACATCTATGAAGCATGGACACGCCAAAATGGAAGCTGTGGAGGTGTTGAATACGGGGACACGCCGGGGGCACGTACAGGACACGGCATCTGGCATGTCCCCTTAATTTAATTTATTTTTTTTGCAGGGACACAGCGGAGACACGGCGGGGACACGCCATGGGACACGACGAGAAGAGTAAATGAGAGAGAAATGGTGTATAAACCTGGTCGGCGACTTCTTAGAGCCCTTTGACTTCGACTTTGACGATCCACAGCCCCCTTCGACTTCGACAGACTTCGACGATCCACAGTCCTCTTCGACGTCGATGATCCAGAGCCTTCAACTTCTCAGAGCTCTCTCTCTTGCCTTCGCCTTCTCAAAGCTCTCTCCCCCTCGCGACCGCTCTCACTTCTGTCTCCCTCTATAATTATAAGATACCACAATGATTCAGGCCACTAATTTTGGTGCTCTAATGGAGCACTAATGACATGGCAATGAACAAAAAACAAAAAAAAAACCAACACCAAAACATCACATCAGTGTAGATGGAGCCCACTGCCAGCTCATTAGAGCTACCTTTAGAGCTCAAAAATTAGAGCCCCAAAGCATTTTTCTTATAAGATAATATATACTTATGTATATTAAAAAAAATAAAAAAAATTAATTAAAACACATTATTTAAGAAATATAATAAATAAAATAATTAATGTGTCTCAAAATAAAAATATTAATAAAAAAATTAAAAAAATTGCCGTGTCCCCCGTCGCGTTTGTGTCCGTATTTTTTAGAAATTGCCGTGTCCCGTGTTCGTGTCCGTGTCCGTGTCCGTGTCCGTGTCCGTATGTGTGTCTGTGCTTCATAGTGTAGGACACAACTTGAAGCAGGGATTATCAGCCTTCATTCACGAAGGCCAATCATAAGCTCATACAAAAAAAAATCTTATGAACCTCTCTTAAGAATATAAACCTGTATAGAGAAGTAGGGAATTTGAAAGTAGTTTGTTTATAAAAAAGAAAATCTGAAATGATAATGGACGTAGGTCTATAAGTAACTCCAAAATAAGATATATAGATCCAAATCAGATAAAAATAATTAAACAAATTTATCACACAAGATTATTAGCTAGCAATCAAAATGACCATAGTTTTCATCATATAGCAAACATCTATGAAGCATGGACACGCCAAAATGGAAGCCATGGCGGTGTCGGATATGGGGACACGTACGGGACACGGCATCTGACGTGTCCCCTTAATTTAATTTATTTTTTTTGCAGGGACACAGCGAAGACACGGCGGGGACACGCCATGGGACACGACGAGAAGAGTAAATGACAGAGAAATGGTGTACAAGCCTAGTCGACGACTTCTCAGAGCCCTTCGACTTCGACTCTGACGATCAGAGCCCCCATTGACTTCGACGGACTTCGACGATCCACAACCCCCTTCGACTTCGATGATCCAGCGCCTTCAACTTCTCAGAGCTCTCTCCCTCGCGTTCACCTTCTCAAAGCTCTCTCTCCCTCGCGATCGCTCTCACTTCCGTCTCCCTCTATCTCGCTTCTCTCTCGTCTTGCTTCGGTCTCCCTTTCTGTCGCATCTATTTTGACACCCGTCCTTGGTCCTTATCTTCTAGATTCATATATAATATATATAAATATTATATAATAACTACTATTATTATATAATATTTATATATATTATATAATAGTTACACTATTATTATATATTATATCATAGTTATTATAGAGCATAAATATAATTAAAAGAAAATATATATACTTATATATATTATAAAATAATAAAATAAAAAAATTAATGAAAACACATTTTTAAAAAATATATTAAATAAATAAATAAAATAATTAATAGGTATTAAAATAAAAATATTTATCAAAAAATAAAAAAAAATTGTCGTGTCCGTGTCCTATGTCTGTGTCCGTGTCCGTGTCCTTGTTTCATAGCGTAGGACACAACTTGAAGGTGGGATTATCAGGCTTCATTCCTGAGGGCCAATCATAAGCTCATACCAAAAAAAACCTTATGAACCTCTCTTAAGAATATAAACCTGTATATAGAATTAGAGAATTTGAAAGTAGTTTGTTTATAAAAACAAAAATCTGAAATTGTAATGGACGTAGGTCTATAAGTAACTCCAAAATAAGATATATAGATCCAAATCAAATAAAAATAATTAAACAAATTTATCACACAAGATTATTAGCTAGCAATCAAAATGACCACAATTTTCATCATATAGTAAACAGCTATGAAGCATGGACATGCCAAAATGGAAGCCGTGGCGGTGTCGGATACGGGGACATGCTGGAGGCACGTACAGGACACAGCATCTGGTGTGTCCCCTTAGTTTAATTTATTTTTTTTGTAGGGACACAGCGAAGACACAGCGGGAAGACGCCATGGGACACGACGAGAAGAGTAAATGAGAGAGAAATGGTGTACAAACCTGGTCGGCGACTTCTTAGAGCCCTTCGACTTTGACTTTGACGATCTAGAGCCCCTTTGACTTCGACAGAGTTCGACGATCCACAGCCCCCTTCGACTTCGATGAGCTATCTCTCTCGCCTTCGCCTTCTCAAAGCTCTCTCCCTTGCGATCTCTCTCACTTCCGTCTCCCTCTATCTCGCTTCTCTCTCGTCTCGCTTCGATCTCCCTTTCTGTCCCTTCTGTTTTGAGACCCGTCCTTGGTCCTTATCTTCTAGATTCATATATAATATATATAACTATTATATAATATCAATTATTATATATTATATAATAGTTACACTATTATTATATATTATAACATAGTTTTTATAGAATATAAATATAATTATAAGATAATATATACTTATATATATTAAAAAATAATAAAATAAAAAAATTAATCAAAACACATTATTTAAAAAATAAATTAAATAAATAAAAATAATAATTAATGGGTATTAAAATAAAAATATTTATAAAAAAATCAAAAAAATTGCCGTCTCCGTGTCCCGTGTCCGTGTCTGTGTCCATGTCCGTGTTTCATAGCGTAGGACACAACTTGAAGGTGGGATTATCAAGCTTCATTCTCGAAGGCCAATCATAAGCTCATACAAAAAAAAACCTTATGAACCTCTCTTAAGAATATAAACCTGTATAGAGAAGCAGAGAATTTGAAAGTAGTTTGTTTATAAAAACAAAAATCTGTAATTATAATGGACGTAGGTGTAGACACCCCATTTTTGACCGTCCTCAAGACTTGGACGTCACCGCTTGAACACCCGGTGATCATCCTTGTTTGTGTTTGTCTTGAGTTCCCGGAGGTCTCAGCTACGCGCCTTGCCTCAGGATCTCTTGACTCGATTGTTTTGTGTCTGTTTTTGCACCAAACACTTGTGTTTTGCCTTGGAGGGGCAGGGAATGGCTTGCGGGTCATCCCCACACATCACCGGCCATGGCTTAAGGCCACCGGCTGTGTTTTGCTGCTACCGGCCAAATGTTCGGCCGGCCGGCACTATAGATGGTCGACCGGCCATCTTTTATGGCCAAATTGCATTTTTGGACGGCCGACCATTGTGCATCTGCTTTTGCAGATATTTTATGCTAGCTGGCATACACTTTGTTCCCCTCCATACATGTGTATGGAGGGATCTCCCTCTTGGCTAGCTTGTCTTGTAAGCTTGCAAGATTGAACCTTCTATAAGAGGAGGCCTCTTCTCCATCTTTTAGGTTGGACAAAAAAATACAGAGGGAGCTCTGGATTAGGGTTAGGGTTTGTGTATCACCTATCTCTATATCTCTCTCTTTCTTTGCCTTTGTGTGTGTATAAGTGTATTTGTGTCTTACTTTTGGGCACAAACACATAGTATTACAGCTTCTCTTGGTTGCTGAGGGGCCAGAGGGTTGTTCTTGGTGTTCTTGGGTGGTTTTGAACTCAAAGAACCAGCTGGAGCATTGTTTGTGAAGGAGGTCTACAAGGGTAACAACTTTACCTTTAAATCCCTCCTTTTTGTATAGCTTTTTTGCCTATCTTGCAACTGTTTTTGAGCATAGCATATAACATATAAAAGTTCTGTTTTTAAGTCCTTTAAATAGTTGGTCAAGGGTGTTTTGAGCCTTGAGGTTGTTTGACCCCCCTTAGGGCTTATTTGACCTTTCTTTTCTGCCATTTTGGTGAGCTCCGGGGCCATTGTGTTTGGGCCTCCTCACCACTGAAATCTTGAGGGATTTCAGTGATGAGGATGGTGCCTTGAGGTCCTAAGAAGGAGAGGGCCACCCCCTCTCCTTGTTGTCCTTGAAAAGGGCCATTTTTGCCTCTTGAGGGAGCATCTAGTTTAGGTTCATGTTGATCATGCCTTAACTAATTTTTGTGCTTATAGTGCCTTGATATAACATTGTGTTAAGTTGGTTTGGGTACACCATGCTTGTTTAGCATACATGCCTTGTAATGCCATGTTTTGGCCTTAACATGCTTTAGGTTTTGATCCTTGTTCTAGTATGATTTTGGCCAAGCTTTGTGAAGCTTTTGTGTTTATTTTAGCATGCTTAAGTTCTGTTCTTGGTTGTTTTGGTCGACCATAGCATGCTTAGTATAGCCACCTTGCATTTTGGCTAGCTAGCCTTAGGTGTGTGAGTGTGTAGCATGCATTACTTGCACTATTTCAGTGGTTTGGAACCACTTACCATGCTATTTCAGTCCTTATAACATGCTCGCATATTTGCATTTGATACTCCTTTGTTGCTTTAAAGGGTTGTTGCCTCATGCTCCATGAATGTGCTTCTTTGTATGCTTGCATGTTTAAGCCACTTAGATGCCATCTAGGTGTTCCCTTAGCATTGTCTAAGTTTGCCTTGAACCTGTTTTAAGTCCTCTTGACCTTGTGAGGCTTGGTTGACTTAGCCATGGTTTAAGTCTCATTGGCTTGCCTCAAGTACTTGGACCAATTGCATGCTATGTTTGTCTTGTTTAAATTGGTTTAGCACCATTATTAACCTGATTTCCAGAGTTTACATTACATGCTAATTGTTCATGTTTAAGCTCTCTTATTGTGCTTAAAGATTGCTTGTTTGATGCTCAAGTGTTGGCCCATCAACATGTACATGTGTGTGTGTGTAGGCCCTCATTTCCATAGCATTGGCCACTGTTTTAGGCTTGTTTGAGGGCTGCCTAAATTAGTTTAAGTTCACCGCTTTGCATGTTGCTGCATGATTGAATGAAGTCACATGCTTGCTTGCATGCTTGAACATCCATATTGTGTCTTGCATACTTGTAGGTTACATTGTTTCATGCCTTACATGCTTCTTTACTTAGGTTATGTGCCTAACCTACATTACACATTGCATTGCCATGTTGCATACTAGCCTCCATACCTAGGATGCATTGCATTGGCATGCATGCTTCACCTCTTGAATTGATTGTGATGGAGGTTGAGCCCCCTTTGCTTGATTATGTGCATTGCATTCCATATCAAAATGCATACTTGGTTCCTTGGGCCATCATGCATGGAAATGCACGATTGGTAGTCCGAGAATCGAGAATCATATCCCTTTGAGTCATAAATATGATAAAGGGTGTGTTTGGTGCATACATTGCTTGAAATGCATTGCCATGCTATGTTTTTCCCTCTGCTGCTGTCAAAAACAGATTCTGCAGGAAGATTTGGCCGGCCGGCCATCTGAAGTGCCTACCGGCCATCCATAAGAGGCCGATGGATTAATTTTTGGCCGGTGACCATTCTCCATGGCCGGTGACCAATTCCCTCAGCCGGTGGTGTTCCACAGCATTCAGGGAAGCACCCCTGAGATTTGTGCAGTCTTCAGAGAAAGATAACAGTCAAAGCAGAGGCAACTTGTGCATAGCAATGGCTTTCCGAGCGGAACCGAGCGCGCATTGCATTGGGCCCTCTTCCCGAGGCTGTTTACTGCTTTTATTAGATTAGTTAATTTGTTAATTAGTTAATTGGTCTGTAATATTTAATTAGCTTGTAGGTTAATTAATTTGTATTATTCTTTCGGTCCCTCCGAGCGAGGGCAAATTTGTAATAAGTGTGGGTGCATGTCTTCCAACCCCCCACTTCTTTCTCCCGTTTACTTACCTGCTTTTGATGGTTAGTATTGGGACATGTTTACTTTAGCATACCTTATGCTATGCATGTGTGCATCATTTATTAGTCTTGCATGCACCAGGCTCGGCGCATCATGCTAACTGCATAAAGTATTTCAAATCTAACTTGAATACATGCTGTCTGTGCATTTTCACATGTCATCCTTAGCTTAGCCGTGCCTATTCTAGATTACATTCTGTATGCGTTGCATTAGCCACTTAACATGGACTTGGATCATGCATTGATTGCTAACATGTTCTTGTCTTGGCTCGGAGTACATTGTAAGTATTTTTCTGCTTTAGCATCTCGCATGAGTGTGAATGTCAACATGACAGCATGCTTATCATGTGGCTAGATGGTTATGTGATATAAACTGCTTGAATGCCTGTGGGTAAAGGTTGGATTGTTTGAGTTGGAACAACTCGTTGAAATCCGTGCTTTAGCCTACTTGCGAGTAGCAAGTTTCAAACTGTTTTTCAAACAAACGGATATGCAATGCTTCGTTCCAAATTAGGCGATCCAGTCTATATTTTTGTGTTGTGCGCATCACATAGTAATTCTAGCTAATTAACTAGAATAAGAACACATAACGTTTTCAAAATCGGATATCATGGTTAGTAGAGGCCGATTTTCGGATCGGGCGAGAGGGGGTGCTCATAGCTGACCTTCCCCAATCGTACTGAAGTTCCCGAGCCGAGGCAACTTTGGTGATGACGGACACGTGGCCTTTGGCACCGAGTCAGGGTTTCATAAATTTTCCAAAATAAAATATTTAGGTGGGGACTTTGTATCTGGCAAAGCAGTCCATGGTTGGCACTTCTTTTCTAAAAATCTGTTTTTCTCAAAACGATTTGCCGGATTTGGACTCTTTGGTTCAAATTAAGAACCGTGATAAAAATCGAGTCCGAAGTGTAGCACGAAGGCCCCACGCGGACGCGTCTACAGTTTCTGCCGACTCCGCTAGGGATTTAGAGAACTTGACTCGAAGTCATGATATTTTCTTTTGACTACACTTATGTGTTTCTTTGCATTGCATGTGCATTGGTGCGCCTAGGATACCGTGTTTGCCATCTGCTATTCCTGAGCGGTTTACCGGAGGCTTGTCTTGTCAAGGCATGACCATAAGGCTGACTGGTTGCAGGCCCTGCCACGACGGGAACACAAACCCCGGTTTTACTGGGGCACCCTTTTGACCATTCGACCTAGTGCATATTCGGAATCCATAGTGACCACTCCAAACTAGGACAGGTTGCTTACCCGATTGTAGGTTGTTTGAAACCGCTGCGTGCATAGTGAAACCCTAGCTCCTAACAAAATAGGACTGGGAAACCCTACCCTAACACAGGGTTGTTTTGGCTTTCATTTACTTGCTATGTACTTTTAGAGTGTATCTTTACAGGAACGTACATACCAATTTGCAAGTCTGGGGAATCAGGCCTAAGGGCATCAATATCAGAATTTGAGAAATCGGTTATATTCACAGGTATCAGATCCAGTGTTTCGGGGCAGTGATCTCGGGGAACAGTAATCAGTAGTAGAGAATAATTGTTCAGCTATTGCTCATGTCTGTTCTGATTAGGCCGAAATGCTGCGTGTTTTCTCTTTCAGGGGGGGGTTCAGAGATTTAGTACGGAATAGCCAGTGTTCTCCATTGCTGAGGCAAGACAGATATCTGATCCGTCAGTCACCGTTCAATTCAGCGGACTTATGATGACGCAAAGTTCAGAGGAAATTGCGGTTATGACAGCCGCGTTAGACCAAGGGATCAATTTGCAGGATGAGACCAATGTTGATGTACCGCATCCGCCCAGGTCGCCTGCTGCGTGCCCGATCTAGGAACCCCAGATGTTTCAAGTTTGTGAACCTACCACATTTGAGTTAATGGGAATGATCGGCGATCTCCAGAGATCCGTGGCCGATCTGGCCTATGGAATGTCCCAGCCACATCATATGCCGAGAATTTTGTACCACAGGAGCCCCCGCTACTGGGGTGGATTGTGATTGAGCTCAGCTAACCAGAGGTTGCCTCTAGCTACAGCAACGACGTGTCAACAACAACCGGGTTTTGCTCTGATGTAGTAACCCAAACCCTTGATCAGGCTGAGGCTAGAGGTAAAGATAAAGTGAGAGCAGATGCTGATCCTGTTAGGCAACTACTGTGGGCAGTCGAGGCTTTGAAAGCCGGGGGGATGAATAAGCAGCAAATACTCGTAGTCGTGGCTAAGGCTGTGGATGATGCTTTCCCCACTCCAGCCGAAGGGAGTTCTCGCCAGGCGGAAAATCGAGATGGGCTCCGTCATGCCAGAACAGTTCCTTCCACTCCCAACCTTACCCCTGGGAAAAATCAGAAAGCCAAGGCAGTGTCTGCCGACCCTTTCGCTAGTGCGTCTAGCAAGAACCCTCAGACTTCAAAGTACCTGCCTTGAGGGTGCAGAGTCTTTCACGCCCTTTACATGCCTTTGTCTAGGGCATTCCAAATATTGGCTAGAAAAGGGTATCTTAAACCTCTCGAGCCTCGGCCCCTTCCGAAGAATCTCCCTCTCTCGCATGATGCTACCTTGTACTGTGCGTACCACCAACAGTCCGGTCACAGCACCGATGGTTGTTTCCGCCTTCGTCATGAAGTGCAAGATTTGATCGACAATGAGGTCATCCTCCCACCTACCTCTGCAAAGTCTGTTACCACTGAGCTGTTGGATTTCGAGGATATTGCAAGTATGTGATCAGGGGTTGGACCACCTGCAGGCGGCGCTCGGTGCATTTTGGATGTGGCGTCTGGCACGCACTTTTGAGCATCTCCGAATGCCATTTTTTTGTGGTTTCTGACTTAGATGTTAAGCCAGTTCAGTGGTCTTGTTTTGAGTCTGTCTTGTTGTCTTGAGTCAGTCCTTTTTGCTTAAAGGGTCTGTCTTGTTGTGTCGAGTCAGTCCCACTGTATAGAATATCAGGTGATTCCAGGGTTTTTGCCTCGAACACCGTTTTGTTTTGTAATTATCTTTCTGCTTACTTTTGGGTCTGTCTCTACTGTGGAGCCAGTTGCAACCAGGGAACCTGAATGAAACAGCTGCGGCTATCTTTTCTCCATACTTACTACTATCTTGAGCTAGTTGTGCCAGAGGATTTGAATGGAACGACAGTACATTCCACCTGCTCTCTTATGCCTTGAAAATCATTGCTTTGACCTAAGTTTTTCAAAAAATTTCGAACACTACGGTGAAAACAAAGGGGAAGGAATTCCTCGGGATTTGCAAAACTTTGATCAAATTGAGAGAAAGAGAGGCGTGTTAAGCCCTTAATGATTGAAATCATGCTTGTCAGTGTGAGTACTGAAAAGGACCCTGGCTTGATCCAGATTGGTTTCAGACTATCTTCAGCGCGAGCGATTTATCGCTTTCTTAAAAACTTTCAAAAACAAAATGTTTTGCGCAGTCCTGCGAAGACCTATGTGGAATCGCTCTTGAGATTGTATAGCTTAGGATCGCTCTCAGCCTCAAGACTTGAGCCCTTGCTTTAAAACCTTGAACCACAATTCAGAGTGTTAAACGATCGACTATCAAGGGAGGCCTGTGTGGCAAGATTGGAAGCAGCCCTCGAACAAGAGGCACCAAAGTCAGATCAAGAAGATCAGACCTCATCAGAAGAAGATCGCGGAGCTGAGTCAGAAGCGCCCCTCGAACTAGGGGCAAAAAATGTCCGATGTACTCAAAGAGCCGAAGAGGGGTCCTTCAGCAAATCGATACAACATGTGGTTTCTGACTTAGATGTTAAGCCAGTTCAGTGGTCTTGTTTTGAGTCTGCCTCGTTGTCTTGAGTCAGTCCTTTTTGCTTAAAGGGTCTGTCTTGTTGTGTCGAGTCAGTCCCACTGTATAGAATATCAGGTGATTCCAAGGCTTTTGCCTCGAACACTGTTTTGTTTTGTAATTATCTTTTTGCTTACTTTTGGGTCTGTCTCTGCTGTGGAGCCAGTTGCAACCAGGGAACCTGAATGAAACAGCTGTGGCTATCTTTTCTCCATACTTACTACTATCTTGAGCTAGTTGTGCCAAAGGATTTGAATGGAACGACAGTACATTCCACCTGCTCTCTTATGCCTTGAAAATCATTACTTTGACCTAAGTTTTTCAAAAATTTTCGAACACTACGGTGAAAACAAAGGGGAAGGAATTCCTCGGGATTTGTAAAACTTTGATCAAATTGAGAGAAAGAGAGGCATGCTAAGCCCATAATGAATGAAATCATGCTTGTTAGCGTGAGTACTGAGAAGGACCCTGGCTTGATCCAGACTGGTTCCACACTATCTTCAGCGCGAGCGATTTGTCGCTTTCTTAAAAACTTTCAAAAACAAAATGTTTTGCGCAGTCCTGCGAAGACCTGTGTGGAATCGCTCTTGAGATTGTGCAGCTTAGGATCGCTCTCAGCCTCGAGACTTAAGCCCTTGCTTTCAAACCTTGACCTTGGATTCAGAGTGTTCAATGGTCAACCGCGATATGAGGCCTGTGCGGCCAGATTTGAAACCGCCCTCGAACAAGAGGCACCAAAGTCAGATCAAGAAGATCAGACCTCATCAGAAGAAGCTCGCGGAGCTGAATCAGAAGCGCCCCTCGAACTAGGGGCAAAAATGTCCGATGTACTCAAAAAGCCGAAGAGGGGTCCTTCAGCAAATCGATACAACAGCCACTCTCCTGGACACGGATGACTTCGAAACCCTAAAACCATTTGGCATGGACTTGTTACACTTTTACCCTTTGAGAGGCTCGCTGGGTCGAAAACCCGGAAGGGCAACCCAGGCAAAAATTAGAGCAAGAGAAAAATACAAAAAGAAAAAGAAACAATAAAAAAGAAGAAACAAAAAAAAAAAGAGGAAGAGATGAAAAAGAAAAGAAAAGAAATGAAAAGATACAAAAAAAAAAAAAAAAAATTAAAAAGAAAAGAAGAAATATAAAGCTCGCAAGGTCGAAAACCCGCAACGGGCGCCTTGGCGAAAGTTAGAGCCTAAAAAGTGAAGGTTAATACCCGAGTGTACCTTAACCGGAACTACGTAAGGCTTGATTCCCATGTTTGGGATACGTAGGCAGCTTCATCCTGAAGTCCAGCCCCCTAACGCTTTCATAGCCACTAAGTCCATGCAATGGTTTTTAATCATCCTTGATTCTCATGTTTGGAATACGTAGGCAGCTTCATCCTGAAGTCCAGCCCCACGCACTTTCAAAATGACTGTGTCCATATATTTGTTTTGACCGTCTTCGTCTTCTCCGTGTCCGAGAGTTTGGTCGTGATCGTCACTAATGAGGATTGTTTACAAAATGTTGCAGCGTTATCCAGACAAGGGGCAACTTTCCGTTGCCACGAGTCGCCATTCAAACCAGGGGCAACTTTCCGTTGCCGTGCAAATGCCATCCAGACAAGGGGCAATTTTCCATTGCCTCTGATCCGAGGTTGCGCATCTCGAAAGTAAGTTCCGCGCTCGTTGAGCAGCGGCCGTTTGCAAACATGGTTTTTGAAAATTTTTACTGAGGTTGACTAATTTTCTCGACAATTATTCCATTTTCCAAAACTTAGACCATTTTGGACCCAAAAGGGAAAACTTTCAGTGCTCACAGCCCAACTCGCGTGATTTTAAACCAGAAAATTAAACAAGTATGTTAATCTGACTTTCATTTTGGTCAAAACTATTTTAGTAGAAAACCAAAAACGAAAAATGGTCAAAATAATGAATCAGGGGTACAGTTGAGTCAGATGTTCTGTCTTTCCCCCATCGCCAACATACTCGCCAGAAGAAGGCACAACTGAAGCTGTCATTAAAGGGCTAAAAGCTCTCTCAACCTCCGAGCAACAAGGTATCACATCAAGTGCGAAGCATAAATCTGAAGAGGTCAAGGTACTCCGTTCCCTTTACCTGGGGCATCGACCAAACGCCACCAGAAGAAGCAGCCGTGAGCTAACCATGTCGGGCGTGAACCCACAACTTCCTATTCATCCATTAAAAAACCGAGGAGGGATAAAAATGAGAGAATAAAGAATAGAGAGGTGTAAGTTGAGAGAAAGAGTGAGAAAAAGGGGTTTTGAGAGAAGGACCAAGCCTGTGGGCCAAGTGATGTAAGAATCGCAAATTAGAAAGGGTGGGAAATAATACCCGAAGAAACTGGCTCCTCGTGATTTGAGAGGTCTCTCATCTTTATAACACGTCTGTGTGTCGTGTCTTTTGTTTTGTCTACCTTAACTCTTGTTTTGAGTCTGTTTCGAGCGTGTCTCATTGTGTTTAGGTAGTCTACCTTTCTGCTTTCGCTGTCGAGTCTTTTTCACGGTGTTCTGTTGTAGGCTCAATACCCCGGTTTGAAAAACCCTTTTTCAATTTCAAAAATTAACCGTTTTGTGTGCTCAGAGCGTTTTGCCATTCTCCACGTTTGTGCAAAACGTAACCTAGTTCTTTCATAAAACCACAGGGGTTCAACCCAGGACACTTGGAAACAGTGAACATATGGGCTCCGGATTGCATCTAAGTGTGTTTCAGCTCCAGCAACTTCTACCTTTGTCTTCCGTCTTTTCAGATTGGACTGTTTGTTCAGGATTCGCTGTGTGCAGAATGGACTAAGCATTGTGTTATGGGCTGTGTGTTCAGAATGAGCAATGGTTTGTTTGAGTTGTTTTGCCGATTGGCCGGTTCATTATCTGGTTATTACAATACAAGTGTTTGATTTTCAAACAAAAGATCAATCTCATTTACATTGAGGTGTAATATGATGCAATGCGATGCAATGTATGAAATGTTCAAATATAACACTTTTTTAGATAAAAAGTTTTGTTTAATTTCATCATTTTTTTCAAGTACAAAGTTTTGGAGAAAACAATTACCTGCCTGCGGCAGTACAAGGTACTCAAGCTACCAACAAAAGTAAAGCGAAATAAAAAGAAGAAAAGCAGCAAAAATCTGGATCGAGTGGTCTCAGGCCTACAGATCTGTCCTCGTCCTCTTTCTGGACGAAGGTCCAAGAGCATCGTCATCGGCACCGTCATCTGAGTCTGTGCCATCTTCGGTCTCCTCCTCGGACGACTCTAACTCCGCCTCTGCCTCCACCTCGGACTCGTCATCATCGGGAACTGGTGCCCGTGAGCTACTCCCAACATGGGTGCGCCCCGCCTTGGTGCAGGGGTATACTCTGCCATCTCCTCCGGCAAGAACAGAAGGTCCAGCTGGAGCACCTCCCACGGTAGGGATCTGGAAGGGAGGCTGAAAAACGCAAAAGGCGAACGCATCAGTATACTGTGAGCAGTGTATCAGTATGCTACAAAATGCAGTGTATGAATACAGTGTGTGAATACTGTGAGCAGTATATCAGTCCAGAATGCAGTGTATAAATACAGTGTGTGAATGCTGTGAGCAGTGTGACAGTGCAGAATGCAAGGTATGAGTACAGTGTAAATGCCGTAGATAGTGCTGTGAACAGTCTGTGGGCTACAGTATGTCAGATGTCGTGAGGGCGGTGTATCCAGTGTCGTGTTGTGCATCAGATATGTGAAACAGTTTATGTATGGTTTGAGACCGCGGTCAGAGAAACATACCGGAATGCTGTAAATCGCCAGAAGGTCGAGGCTCTGCTGGAGCATCCCCATCACGGAGGCAGTCAGCTCTAGGGACTGGCGAGTGTACTCAGAAGAGGCCTGCAAAAGCGTTAGAAGCATCAGTGTTCCGCGGAATATCAAATGAATTGAAATAAACTAACTGTGCATAATGCAAAACGCAGAAGTACATACCGGAGGTAAGCCGTAGAACCCGACTAACTCATGATCAGCCAGAGGGGGAGCAATGGGAATCTGGTAAGTCCCCCCACCCCGCCCTCGGCATGTCATCGTCACGGGCAGTGCTGGCCAACTAGCCCCATGTCCCCTCCGAGCTCCACTCCTACCACGGCCCCGAGCCACCCTCGGCGCTCCTGCTCCCACCCCTACTCCTGCTCCAGCTACCAGCGCTGCAGGTCCCCCTCTCTCAGCTCGACGGCCACCGCTCAGAGGCCGCATAATGTACGTCCGAACGTACTCTAAGTAGTCACCCTCGCCCCTAAAGCCCTCCGCGTCCCAGCTGATCGTGTAATCGGCCATCTCCTTGGCAGTGCACCTCTCGGTGTTCCTCATGTGGGTAGGAGGCGGACCTGGAACTATCTGCTCCAGCAAACCCAAGGTCTGGCGTAGGAAACGCTCACCCAAGTACCAAGCCAGACAGACCAGGCCCTCCAGCAAAATCTTGAAATGTGCAGTCTCCTCTGCACCAGCAAATCGATCTCGAATCATCGCAGGCAATGGAGCCCAAGGCTGCCAAGTGATCTGTAAATGACATGCAGTTTGTTATCTACTGATATTGAAAATACAGTGTAAAGCCAAGCCAAATAAAACTCTAAAAGTTGAACATACCTTTGCAGGGGTGATGGTGTCGAAGTAGCGGCGGAAGAAGATAAACGTCTCCCGGGGCCTCCGCACGCACCTCACGTCAAAGCGGCACTAGAACGGAACAACGAGAGGGGTCTCCTCATCAGGCACTGACGCGAGCCTCGGAAAGTAGGCGTAGACCCACAACTGCAGAGCGAATACCAGTAGGATTATCAGATAAAGCAGAATACAGAATAAAGCAGAAATTGCAGAGCCGTGTATTGTGCAGTGTATTGTGCAGAGTGTACAGTGTGTGTAGTGTACAGTCAGTGTAAAACAGAGTGTATGTGTGCTGTGTGTGCAGTATACAGTCAGCGTGAAGCAGACCGCAGTGTGTGCAGTGTACAGAGTACAGAATATGAAAGGCAGAAATGTAAAACAGAGAAAGAGGTGTACCTCCCAAGCTCGCCAGTAACCCCCGAGCAACTGCCCACTGCAACGGGAGGCTGAGCTCATGTACCTGTAGAGTGTGGCTAAGGCTGCCCCACCCCAGTCATAGCGCAGGATCCTGGTCACGTCCACCAGAGCGCTCAGCAAGCAGAGGGGCACGGTGTTCCCCCAATCGGCAAAAATGGTCGTCCCCAATAGAAATATGAGGAAGCCGCGTGCGTACTGCTCCTCCCCTACCCGAGTGGTCGGCGCCTGATCCCAGAAGTGGCTCTCGAACCACGAATATCGCACATATCCTGCCCGAGCGAGTGGCGGCTGAGTGCCAAGCAAGTGTATCTGGGCCGCGTACCACTCATCCATCTCTATGTCGAAGGGGATTGGATCACCCCCTACCCCGATGCCGGTGAGCATCGAGAAGTCATAGGGAGTCATCGTCATGTCTCCCGCGACGGAGAGGTGGAATGAATCGGTGGTGTCCCACCACCTCTCCGCTAGAGCAGCAAGGAGAGGTCTGCTCGCAGTAAGCCGTCGCGTGCGTACTGCTCCTCCCCTGCCCGAGAGGTCAGCGTCTGATATCGGAATTGGCTCTCGAACCACGAATATTGCACATATCCTGCCCGAGCGAGTGGCGGCTGAGTGCCAAGCAAGTGTATCTGGGCAGCGTACCACTCATCCATCTCTATGTCGAAGGGGATTGGATCACCCCCTACCCCGATGCCGGTGAGCATCGAGAAGTCATAAGGAGTCATCGTCATGTCTCCCGCGATGGAGAGGTGGAATGAATCGGTGGTGTCCCACCACCTCTCCGCTAGAGCAGCAAGGAGAGGTCTGCTCGCAGTAAGCTGAGAAAGTCCTCTGCAGAAGGCGCCAAAGCCCGCCTGATCGACAATGTGACGGACTGCGTCCGGTAACTCCATATACCAATCCCTAGCGGCAACATTCCCATACCCGCGGACAGTATGGGAATCTCCCTGTTCAAAAACAACAGTTGCGAAGCAATGTTCAATGTACAGTTTTGAAGAACATTCAAGATCGATGACAATACAGTGTGTGTGCACGTTTTTAGATTCAAACAGATATCGGGTGTCGGTGTACTCGAAGTGAATTACGGCATATGACGTATCAGTGTTTCCAAGTGGTTCAGTACAGATGCAGCGTGAGTACACGTTTTTAGATTCAAACAGACATCAAGTGCAAGTGTGTTCACAGTCAACTACAATATACAGTGTATCGATGTATCCGGGTTAAGCAGTTAAAAGAACAAAATCAACTATGGCGGTTAAGTGTTCTGCATTGCGGAAAATGAAACGGGGAAGAATATACCTCGGAAGCGCCGTATGATAGGTGTGACTCTGGCTCGCGCAGGAGGAGCTCTGGTGGCACACCTCTCGCAAAACTCCGGAACTGACGAAGTCCGTCCGGAGGAAGCACGTGAATCATCGGCCGGTAGGTCGCCGAATCGAACGAGCGAACACTCAAGGGTAGGAGCTCGACCTTTGGGTCCACCTCGTGATCCGGGGGAGTCCCGCCCCGTGGAATATCATCCGCCATGTCAAAAGTGGTGTGAAGATGGCCGGAAGAGAGAAAATCGGAGGAGAATGCGAAAGGTCAACTAAAAAGTCAACCCCGAGAGGGCGAAAAATGACCGAAAAAGGCAGGAAATGAAAAGGCACGAAAATCAAGAGAAACTCGAGGGAAACAAACCCTAAAAGGTGGAAATAGCAAAAGAAACACCGAAACGAAGAAATGTTCAGTTCAAAATGTTCGAAACGCAAAGAACTTCGCGAATCAAACGATGAAACGGGCGAGAAACGCAAGAAAACGGGAGAACGAAGGAAGAAAAATACTCTAGAGAGAGGGGAAGAAATTTCGACCAAGGAAAAGTGGGAAACATAGGGCTAGAGGCCTTATATTTAAAGACCCGAGGCCAAAGACCAAACTGCCCCGATTCAGGCATGTTTGGCCGGTCGGCCACACTGTTGGCCGGTCAGCCAAATATTTGGCCGGTAGACTTTTATGATGGCCGGTAGATAGCCGGTGACCTCCCCTGATGGCCGGTGAGCCTCCAGCAACCTTGTTTGGGTCAGATGTATAGTTTGGGGTATTTATTTCTCAAGACAGTGCAAGACAGTGTATTTCCGAAGCTCAACCGACCTCCGTTTTGACCTCGGACCGTGTCTGCTATGCGTGGCACTCGAATATGTGCAAGGTGTATCCTTTTTGTATCCTTTTGTCTCTTTTAGGATTCGAAAGTTGTCCCGCATTCATTGCTTTACAACGCTTTGGTATGAACGCGTGTTGAGTTATACATCATTATGCTCGCACTGTTATGCATTTTCAGATGGTCTGGCGAGACCTTAAATACGCTCGGTCTAGGAGACCTTAAATCCTCTGAAGGTGCAAGTCCTTCGGTGTTTGTCGTGCCCGAACGACTTTTGGCAAGTTCACATGCATCATCATGCATTTCAAGCGATGTGCATCGTCGCGCATTCGAGTTCATAAGCATTTCGAGCGACATGCGTGGTCGCACATTCAAGATCATATGCATTGCCATGCATACCAAAACACGTGCATTGCCACGCATTTGCATTAGCATGCGTCAACATGCATCATTTGCATTACAAAAACAAACCAAAAAACACACAATCATGCAGTATTATGCATTTTCAAAAGAAAAACAAAAAAAAGAGAGCAACATGCATTGCCATGCATTTTCCCTTTCATGCACTTTTCATGCATTTCAAAAACAAAACCAAAACAAATAGCGCATATGTCATGCATTACATCGTAAGTAGTGCATATGTCATGCATTCATTGTAGATAGTGCATATGACATGCATCCCTTGTATACATTGCATATGTCATGCATTTCATTACCAATAGTGCATATGTCATGCATCAATGTAAATATCGCATTTCCACCCATCCATTGCATATTGTAGATATTGCATTGTAGCTTGCATGCATTCACTGAATCACTTCCATCTATGGCTCGTGCCTTTCCATGATTGAGCTTGGTCTGGTATGTGCCCATACTTTTCACGTCTATACACTCATAGTTCTGTATGACCGTTCTATGTTAGACGTGGCTTGTTTATGTCCATGCCTTTCCTAGGCAAGATACGGTTTGGTCGTAGGCCTTAATCCACTATATCCATTCCATTGCATAAAAAAAAGAGAGCAACATGCATTGCCATGCATTTTCCCTTTCATGCACTTTTCATGCATTTCAAAAACAAAACCAAAACAAATAGCGCATATGTCATGCATTATATCGTAAGTAGTGCATATGTCATGCATTCATTGTAGATAGTGCATATGACATGCATCCCTTGTATACATTGCATATGTCATGCATTTCATTACCAATAGTGCATATGTCATTCATCACTGTAAATATCGCATTTCCACCCATCCATTGCATATTGTAGATATTGCATTGTAGCTTGCATGCATCATGCATTCATTGCATCACTTCCATTTATGGCTTGCGCCTTTCCATGTTGAGCTTGGTCTGGTATGTGCCCATACTTTTCACGTTAAAGCACAGTTCTGCATGTGTACGCGCCTATTCCACGCTAGTATGTTGGTTTAAGGGTTGCGGCACATTTTCTGCGTTAGACGCGGTTTGTTTGTGTACATGCCTTTCCTAGGCAAGATTTGGTTTGGCCCGTGTGCCTTATCCATTGTATATATTCCATTCCAGTGCATATTGCATTATAGCTTGCATGCATTCATTGCATCACTTCCATTTATGGCTTGCGCCTTTCCATGTTGAGCTTGGTCTGGTATGTGCCCATACTTTTCACGTTAAAGCACAGTTCTGCATATGTACGCGCCTATTCCACGCTGGTATGTTGGTTTGAGGGTTGCGGCACCTTTTTTGTGTTAGGCGCGGTTTGTATGTGTCCATGCCTTTTTTAGGCAAGATTTGGTTTGACCCGCGTGCCTTATCCATTGAATATATTCCATTCTAGTGCATATTGCATTATAGCTTGCATGCATCCACTGCATCACCTCCATTTATCGCTTGCGCCTTTCCTTGTTGAGCTTGGTCTGGTATGTACCCATACTTTTCACGTTAAAGCATAGTTCTGCATGTGCACGCGCCTATTCCACGCTGGTATGCTGGTTTGAGGGTTGCGGTACCTTTTCTGTGTTAGACGCGGTTTGTTTGTGTCCATGCCTTTCCTAGGCAAGATTTGGTTTGGCCTGCGCTCCATATCCGTTGTACATATTACATTGTAGTATAATTTTTACATCCAGCATTCGGGTCATTGGTCTTTCGTTAGCGAGTCACTTCCCCACTTATGTCATGCCACCCAATTACTTGTTCTTGTGTCCGTCTACATCACTCATAGTTCCACATGTGTACGCGCTTTGAGGGTTGCGGCACCTTTTTTATGGTAGACGGACTTTGCATCTCCATCAATCTATTTGACATTTGTGTGTTTTTGAACTGCTCATGATTGGATCATGATCCAATTGCATTGCATTTTCTTTTGCATTATTGTACATAGTTTTGTATATATTGCATATCATTTTGCATTCATCTTGTATTGTCATGCATGTTGCTAACAATATTGTACCTGTTGAGTTTTCTTTCTCTTTCAGGCACGATATTGTATGTACGGTTCATTTGAAGCTGGTGCAACCAGACGAACCGCACAGGTATTGTATTCTCCAAGTGAGACGTATCGGGAATTACATAATTCTCTTACATCCTTTCTGCATTGTAGTGTAGTTGGATTGTTCTATGCTAGCTTAAAACTATCGCATGTTATGCTTCGTTACAGCTTTCTTTGCATGACCATAAGTTATGCTTGGCTTCGTGCATTGTCGATTGCATTTTGCCCCTGCCTTCGGGCGCATATCTTGTCTGTCTTGCATGTCTGTCTAAGTCTTCGGCCTTGTCAAAAATGGGTCGTCTCTGGGCTTTGACAGTCACTCCCGTCATTGTTATGACTTTCGAGTTCTATCAAAGAGGGGCAACTGTAGACATCCCATTTTTCACCGTCCTCAAGACTTGGACGTCATCGTTTGAACACTC
This sequence comes from Camellia sinensis, assembly GCF_004153795.1. NCBI lineage: Eukaryota > Viridiplantae > Streptophyta > Magnoliopsida > Ericales > Theaceae > Camellia > Camellia sinensis. The sequence goes on from NW_021026229.1 coordinate 953,602, forward strand.
GATGATCGGAGGTCTCGGCTACGCGCCTTGCCTCAGGATCTCTCGACTCGACAGTTTTGTGTCTGGTTTTGCACCAAACACTTGTGTTTTGCCTTAGAGGGGCAGGGAATGGCTTGCGGGCCATCCCCACACATCACCGGCTATGGCTTAAGGCCACCGGCTATGTTTTGTTCCCACTGGCCAAATGTTTGGCCGGCCGGCCGGCACTATAGATGGTCGACCGGCCATCTTTTTTGGCCAAATTGCATTTTTGGACGGCCGACCACTGTGCATCTGCTTTTGCAGATATTTTATGCTAGCTGGCATACACTTTGTTCCCCTCCATACACGTGTATGAAGGGATCTACCTCTTGGCTAGCTTGTCTTGTAAGCTTGCAAGATTGAACCTTCTATAAGAGGAGGCCTATTCTCCCTCTTTTAGGTTGGACAAAAAAATACAGAGGGAGGTCTAGATTAGGGTTAGGGTTTGTGTATCACCTATCTCCATATCTCTCTCTTTTTTTGCCTTTGTGTGTATATAAGTGTATTTGTGTCTTACTTTTGGGCACAAACACATAGTATTACACCTTCTCTTGGTTGCTGAGGGGCCAGAGGGTGTTCTTGGGTGGTTTTGAACTCAAAGAACTAGCTGGAGCATTGTTTGTGAAGGAGGTCTGCAAGGATAACAACTTTACCTTTAAATCCCCCCTTTTTGCATAGCTTTTTTGCCTATCTTGCAATTGTTTTTGAGCTTAGCATATAACATATAAGAGTTCTGTTTTTGAGTCCTTTAAATAGTTGGTCAAGGGTGTTTTGAGCCTTGAGATTGTTGGACCCCTCTTAGGGCTTATTTGACCTTTTTTTTGTACCATTTTGGTGAGCTCCGGGACCATTGTGTTTGGGCCTCCTCACCACTGAAATCTTGAGGGATTTCAGTGATGAGGATGGTGCCTTGAGGTCCTAAGAAGGAGAGGACCACCCCCTCTCATTGTTGTCCTTGAAAAGGGTCATTTTTGCCTCTTGAGGGAGCATCTAGTTCAGATTCATGTTGATCATGCCTTAACTGATTTTTGTGCTTATATTGCCATGATATAACATTGTGTTAAGTTGGTTTGGATACACCATACTTATTTAGCATACATGCCTTATAATGCCATGTTTTGGCCTTAACATGCTTTAGGTTTTGATCCTTGTTCTAGTATGATTTTGGCCAAGCTTTGTGAAGCTTTTGTGTTTATTTTAGCATGCTTAAGTTCTGTTCTTAGTTGTTTTGGTCGACCATAGCATGCTTAGTATAGCCACCTTGCATTTTGGCTTGTTAGCCTAAGGTGTGTGAGTGTGTAGCATGCATTACTTACACTATTTCAGTGGTTTGAAACCACTTAACATGCTATTTCAGTCCTTATAACATGCTCGCATATTTGCATTTGATACTCCTTTGTTGCTTTAAAAGGTTGTTACCTCATGCTCCATGAATGTGCTCCTTTGTATGCTTGCATGTTTAAGCCACTTAGATGCCATCTAGGTGTTTCCTTAACATTGTCTAAGTCTGCCTTGAACCTGTTTTAAGTCCTCTTGACCTTGTGAGGCTTGGTTGACTTAGCCATGGTTTAAGTCTCCTTGGCTTGCCTCAAGTACTTGGACCAATTGCATGCCATGTTTGTCATGTTTAAATTGGTTTAGCACCATTATTAACATGATTTCCAGAGTTTACATTACATGCTAATTGTTCATGTTTAAGCTCTCTTAAGTGTGCTTAAAGATTGCTTGTTTGATGCTTAAGTGTTGGCCCATCAACATGTACATGTGTGTGTGTGTAGGCCCTCATTTCCATAGCATTGGCCACTGTTTTAGGCTTATTTGAGGGCTACCTAAATTAGTTTAAGTCCACCCCTTTGCATGTTGTTGCATGCTCACCTTGTGTGTTTTTGCATGATTGAATAAAGTCACATGCTTGCTTGCATACTTGAACATCCATATTGTGTCTTGCATACTTGTAGGTTACATTGCTTCATGCCTTACATGCTTCTTTACTTAGGTTGTGTGCCTAACCTACATTACACATTGCATTGCCATGTTGCATACTAGCCTTCATACCTAGAATGCATTGCATTGGCATGCATGCTTCACCTCTTGAATTGATTGTGATGGAGGTTGAGCCCCATTTGCTTGATTATGTGCATTGCATTCTATATCAAAATGCATACTTGGTTCCTTGGGCCATCATGCATGGAAATGCGCGATTGGTGGTCCGAGAATCGAGAATCATATCCCTTTGAGTCATGAATATGATAAGGGGTGTGTTTGGTGCATACATTGCTTGAAATGCATTGCCATGCTATGTTTTACCCTCTGCTACTGTCAAAAACAGATTCTGCAGGAAGATTTGGCTGGCAGGCCATCTGAAGTGCCGACCGGCCATCCATAAGAGGCCGATGGATTAATTTGTGGCCGGTGAGCATTCTCCATGGCCGGTGACCAATTCCCTCAGCCAATGGTGTTCCACAGCATTCAGGGAAGCAACCCTGAGATTTGTGCAGTCTTCAGAGAAGGATAACAGTCAAAGCAGAGGCAACTTGTGCATGGCAATAGCTTTCCGAGCGGAGCCGAGCGCGCATTGCATTGGGCCCTCTTCCCGAGGCTGTTTACTGCTTTTATTAGATTAGTTAATTTGTTAATTAGTTAATTGGTCTGTAATATTTAATTAGCTTGTAGGTTAATTAATTTGTATTATTCTTTCGGTCCCTCCGAGCGAGGGCAAATTTGTAATAAGTGTGGGTGCATGTCTTCCAACCCCCCACTTCTTTCCCCCTTTTACTTACCTGTTTTTGATGGTTAGTATTAGGACATGTTTACTTTAGCATACCTTATGCTATGAATGCGTGCATCATTCATTAGTTTTGCATGCATCAGGCTCAGCGCATCATGCTAACTGCATAAAGTATTTCAAATCTAACTTGAATCATGCTAACTGCATAAAGTATTTCAAATCTAACTTGAATGCATGCTATCTGTGCATTTTCACATGTCTTCTTTAGATTAGCTGAGCCTAGACTGGAGGAGTTCTAAGAGTTGTTCTTTTGGGCATGGGCATTGTGGGTAGGTGAGGAAGACATTCTTGGCATAAAAACGGAAAGAGGATTGGCGAGGCATTATTTAGCTTATTTAGTGATTAACACTTAACTTACACTGGTGTGAATGGTGTTTGTCAACTGCGTACTTAGAAGGGTACCCCTTCATTTTACAATACGTAACTCCCCTTTTAATATTGGAATTTTCAAGTCGATACTTCACCATCCATGGCACCTGTTTGTCGTTAATTGAACAATAACCATTCCCATAATAGACTAACTCGCATTGACAATCTACTGGGAAAATAAACCATGCCTGCAAACTGTCATTACCGTCTAACCTCCGATCATAAACATTTACTCTGACCAACCCACTAGCATTGGGTGCGCAAAGGGGGGAATATTTTATCAATATTTTATCAACCTTAATACTTTTTTGTTTGTATCTTAACCTCAATTGAGAAAATAAATTAGGCAACGCAAGTTCAATACAACTGAAATCACTTGCCGAAACACCTTCAACAACCCCAGTTTTTATATCGTCCACCTCCATTAACCTGAACATTAAAAATAAAAATACATCAAATTACAATTCTAAACAGTTTTAAAGTACATTTGACTCCTTAAAGTAATTTTGCATTCCTTTCCACTAACAGGAGCAGCCACTAAATATATGGCACCCTTTTGAATGCTTCCAACATTTCCCAACAGCGTATCTTTGATAGTCCGTCCAAACATCAACTGGGAAGAACCGGTCTACAACTTCTATCCCGTGACGAACGTACTCTTTGTCCTTGCCACAACAGCTTGAATCTCATTTCTTTAGCATCCGAAAACGGTCAGACTGGTCAGGATCAACAATCCAGGTCTCAAGATTCCCTCGCAACTCCAATAAATATCTTGTCAGGTGTAGGAACGGAGTCTGACGGACTATTATCACTGATGACAAAAACAACACGTGGTGGACCACAGCTTCGTCCTTAGCATCATGTCCCAATTGAACATTACAATGAATTTGATACCCTTAACCACGATCTTGTCTGATTGACGGTCAGATCTCTTTATTACCCACTCAATACCATTAAGTAATCTCGCCACGCCTTTATTATCAAACTTAACGTCCTTAATTGTTCATCGTATAGCTGTAATTTCCTTACTCCCCTCTTTGTCTTCTTAATAAATCGGGGAATTATTCTGAACGTACCGTCTGCGAACATACTGGGTCTTAAAAGGTGCACGACTACGGTAACTACGCCTATATCCACTGGCTGCCGGTGTCCTTGACCTCCGGTACGCAAGGGGGGTCCGGTAATGGCTGCTTCCTATTCCTTCCATTTTTTATAAATAACTCCAAATCTTTTATAGAACACTTTTACAAGATCTGTTACCTCTGCTAACCCTTCTGTTCAGACACCTTAGCTTTGATATTTTTGCCCTCTGATCTTCGTACACCGGAACAAACTTCAACCGGAGCTCTCCGCCGGCTCTCTTCCCACAGTCCTAGTTGCCACGTCAAAAAGCGATCTACAACACATTTGAGTGAACTGCCCGTAATTCTCAGGATACTCTTCTAAGGAGTACAACATTGTATACCAAATAAATCGACAAAAATGGCAGAAAGAAAAGGAGGGACGAAACAAGGTACCAGAAAATCACCTCAGTGTAATAACTCTCCAACTGCAAAAGCATATCTCGCATATCTCGCATATCTCTCTCCACCGACAAATATCTGAGGCTGGACCCAGATATATAGACAGCTGTAAATACGGAGATTCGGAATTTAAAATTTGAATTCCGCCCATTACTGTTCATTCACGCAGAATTCTGTGCACCTTTGCTTTATCTCCAAGCAAAACCACACGATCGTGACACGTGGGTGGACCAGGATCCGGCCACGTCTACTCACACCACTCACACCAAATAGTGATTACTATTTGTGTGAGTACGGATTTAATCTTCCACCTTACAACGTACCATCCGTACGTCCATCGACGAATGAAATTGCCTATCGGGACAATTTCAACAGGGGGGCGCTAGTAATATTATATATAGCGCCCCCCCCGGCTGGTGTGACCTCCCCCTATATAAAGCCTCGACAACACCATCACACCAGTGTAAGTTAAGTGTTAATCACTAAATAAGCTAAATAATGCCTCGCCAATCCTCTTTCCGTTTTTATGCCAAGAATGTCTTCCTCAACTACCCACAACTGCCATGCCCAAAAAGAACAACTCTTAAGAACTCCTCCAGTCTCTCCTCCAACTAGCCTGTCAGCCATACTACAATAAAATAATAAAAATAAAAGAAGAACAACATAAAAGATATAAAAACTATATAATTTTTAATAATAAAAAAACA
>NW_021026229.1:959034-1005476 GCF_004153795.1 Camellia sinensis
TCACCACTGAAATCTTGAGGGATTTAGTGATGAGGATGTGCCTTGAGGTCCTAAGAAGGAGAGGACCACCTCTCCTTGTTGTCCTTGAAAAGGGCCATTTTTGCCTCTTGAGGGAGCATCTAGTTTAGGTTCATGTTGATCATGCCTTAACTGATTTTTGTGCTTATATTGCCATGATATAACATTGCGTTAAGTTGGTTTGGGTACACCATGCTTATTTAGCATACATGCCTTATAATGCCATGTTTTGGCCTTAACATGCTTTAGGTTTTGATCCTTGTTCTAGCATGATTTTGGCCAAGCTTTGTGAAGCTTTTGTGTTTGTTTTAGCATGCTTAAGTTCTGTTCTTAGTTGTTTTGGTCGACCATAGCATGCTTAGTATAGCCACCTTGCATTTTGGCTTGTTAGCCTAAGGTGTGTGAGTGTGTAGCATGCATTACTTACACTATTTCAGTGGTTTGAAACCACTTAACATACTATTTCAGTCCTTATAACATGCTCGCATATTTGCATTTGATACTCCTTTGTTGCTTTAAAAGGTTGTTGCCTCATGCTCCATGAATGTGCTCCTTTGTATGCTTGCATGTTTAAGCCACTTAGATGCCATCTAGGTGTTCCCTTAACATTGTCTAAGTCTGCCTTGAACCTGTTTTAAGTCCTCTTGACCTTGTGAGGCTTGGTTGACTTAGCCATGGTTTAAGTCTCCTTGGCTTGCCTCAAGTACTTGGACCAATTGCATGCCATGTTTGTCATGTTTAAATTGGTTTAGCACCATTATTAACATGATTTCCAGAGTTTACATTACATGCTAATTGTTCATGTTTAAGCTCTCTTAAGTGTGCTTAAAGATTGCTTGTTTGATGCTTAAGTGTTGGCCCATCAACATGTACATTTGTGTGTGTGTAGGCCCTCATTTCCATAGCGTTGGCCACTGTTTTAGGCTTATTTGAGGGCTATCTAAATTAGTTCAAGTCCACCCCTTTGCATGTTGTTGCATGCTCACCTTGTGTGTTTTTGCATGATTGAATAAAGTCACATGCTTGCTTGCATGCTTGAACATCCATATTGTGTCTTGCATACTTGTAGGTTACATTGCTTCATGCCTTACATGCTTCTTTACTTAGGTTGTGTGCCTAACCTACATTACACATTGGATTGCCATGTTGCATACTAGCCTCCATACCTAAGATGCATTGCATTGGCATGCATGCTTCACCTCTTGAATTGATTGTGATGGAGGTTGAGCCCCATTTGCTTGATTATGTGCATTGCATTCCATATCAAAATGCATACTTGGTTCCTTGGGCCATCATGCATGGAAATGCGCGATTGGTGGTTCGAGAATCGAGAATCATATCCCTTTGAGTCATGAATATGATAAGGGGTGTGTTTGGTGCATACATTGCTTGAAATGCATTGCCATGCTATGTTTTGCCCTCTGCTACTGTCAAAAACAGATTCTGCAGGAAGATTTGGCTGGCAGGCCATCTGAAGTGCCGACCGGCCATCCATAAGAGGCCGATGGATTAATTTGTGGCCGGTGAGCATTCTCCATGGCCGGTGACCAATTCCCTCAGCCAGTGGTGTTCCACAGCATTCAGGGAAGCAACCCTGAGATTTGTGCAGTCTTCAGAGAAGGATAACAGTCAAAGCAGAGGCAACTTGTGCATGGCAATAGCTTTCCAAGCGGAGCCGATCGCGCATTGTATTGGGCCCTCTTCCCGAGGCTGTTTACTGCTTTTATTAGATTAGTTAATTGGTTAATTAGTTAATTGGTCTGTAATATTTAATTAGCTTGTAGGTTAATTAATTTGTATTATTCTTTCGGTCCCTCCGAGCGAGGGCAAATCTGTAATAAGTGTGAGTGCGTGTGTGCATGTCTTCCAACCCCCACTTCTTTCTCCTTTTTACTTACCTGCTTTTGATGGTTAGTATTAGGACATGTTTACTTTACCATACCTTATGCTATGCATGCGTGCATCATTCATTAGTCTTGCATGCACCAGGCTCAGCGCATCATGCTAACTGCATAAAGTATTTCAAATCTAACTTGAATCATGCTAACTGCATAAAGTATTTCAAATCTAACTTGAATACATGCTATCTGTGCATTTTCACATGTCTTCTTTAGATTAGCTGAGCCTATTCTAGATTGCATTCTGTATGCATTGCATTAGCCACTTAACATGGACTTGGATCATGCATTGATTGCTAACATGTTCTTGTCTTGGCTCGGAGTACATTGTAAGTATTTTTCTGCTTTAGCATCTCGCATGAATGTGAATGTCAACATGACAACATGCTTATCATGTGGCTAGATGCTTATGTGATATAAATTGCTCGAATACCTGTGGGTGAAGGTTAGATTGTTTGAGTTGGAATAACTCGTTGAAATCCGTGCTGTAGCCTACTTGCGAGTAGCAAATTTCAAATTGTTTTTCAAACAAACGGATATGCAATGCTTCGTTCCAAATTAGGCGATCCAGTCTATATTTTTGTGTTGTGCGCATCACATAGTAATTCTAGTTAATTAATTGGAATAAGAACACAACGTTTTCAAAATCGGATATCATGGTTAGTAGAGGCCGATCTTCGGATCGGGCATTAGCCACTTAACATGGACTTGGATCATGCATTGATTGCTAACATGTTCTTGTCTTGGCTCGGAGTACATTGTAAGTATTTTTCTGCTTTAGCATCTCGCATGAATGTGAATGTCAACATGACAACATGCTTGTCATGTGGCTAGATGCTTATGTGATATAAATTGCTTGAATGCCTGTGGGTGAAGGTTAGATTGTTTGAGTTGGAATAACTCGTTGAAATCCGTGTTGTAGCCTACTTGCGAGTAGCAAATTTCAAACTGTTTTTCAAACAAACGGATATGCAATGCTTCGTTCCAAATTAGGCGATCCAGTCTATATTTTTGTGTTGTGCGCATCACATAGTAATTCTAGTTAATTAATTGGAATAAGAACACAACGTTTTCAAAATCGGATATCATGGTTAGTAGAGGCCGATCTTCGGATCGGGCAAGAGTGGGTGCTCATAGCTGACCTTCCCCAATCGTACTCGAGTTTCCGAGCCGAGGCAACTTTGGTAATGACGGGCACGTGATCTTTGGCACTGAGTCAGAGTTTCCTAAATTTCCCAAACTAAAATATTTAGGTGGCGACTCTGTATCTGGCAAAGCAGTCCATGTTTGGCACTTCTTTTCTAAAAATCTGTTTTTCTCAAAACGATTTGCCGGATTTGGACTCTTTGGTTCAGATTAAGAACCGTGACAAAAATTGAGTCCAAATTGTAGCACGAAGGCCCCACGCGGGCGCGTCTACAGTAGGCCTATAAGTAACTCCAAAACAAGATATATAGATCCAAATCAAGTAAAAATAATTAAACAAATTTATCACACAAGATTATTAGCTAGCAATCAAAATGGCCACAGTTTTCATCATATAACAAACATCTATGAAGCATGGACACACCAAAATGGAAGCCGTGGCGGTGTCGGATACGGGGACACGCTGAGGACACGTACGGGACACGACATCTGGCGTGTCCCCTTAATTTAATTTATTTTTTTTGCAAGGACACAGCAGAGACACGGCGGGGACACGCCATGGGACACGACGAGAAGAGTAAATGAGAGAGAAATGGTGTACAAACCTGGTCGGCGACTTCTCAGAGGCCTTCGACTTCGACTTTGACGATCCAGAGCCCCCTTTGACTTCGACAGACTTCGACGATCCACAGCCCCCTTCGACTTCGATGATCCAGAGCCTTCGACTTCTTAGAGCTCTCTCTCTCTCTCGCCTTCGCCTTCTCAAAGCTCTCTCTCCCTCGCGATCGCTCCCACTTCCGTCTCCCTCTATCTCGCTTCTCTCTCGTCTCGCTTCGGTCTCCCTCTTTGTCGCTTCTGTTTTGACACCCGTCCTTGGTCCTTATCTTCTAGATTCATATATAATATATATAACTATTATATAATAACTACTATTATTATATATTATATAATAGTTTTAATATAGTTAAACAAATTTTCTAAACTTTTATTAAGTTTTAATGTAATAATTTCATTAAAACTAAACAAAAAGAAAAACCACATACCTTGATACACCAAACTGCTTACCGTATTGCTCGACTCAAATCAGCCAGAAAAACCACACCTCGTGTTTAGTATATTAACTATCACCAAATCCAAGCTCGTCACCATTTACTTGCTGATTATTACAATTGTTTGGATTATCATCAAGTTTATTTAGATCTCCTCAGTAGTTGTTAATTTTAACTACTATTATATAATATATAATTATAGTAGTTATTATTAAGTTTTAATGTAATAATAGTTTTAATGTAGTTAAACAAATTTTCTAAACTTTTATTAAGTTTTAATGTAATAATTACCTTAAAACTAAACAAAAAGAAATTACTCTTCAAGATTTACAACATGAAATCAATCAGATTAAACAAATTATTAAAGATTTACAAAATAAAGATAAATCCTTAGAATATGAAATTATTACATTAAAACTTAATAAAAGTTTAGAAAATGTCCATAATGATAATGCATCTCCTCATGAATCTGAACATGATTCTGATCATACTAATCCTAACAATCTCTTGTTTGATAATCGATCACACCATTCCAATCCTGAAAATAACCGATTAGATCTTATTAATAAAATTCATATTCAAAAATGATATTCCAAAGTTAAAATTATTATTAATAATTTTGAATTAGATGTCATTGCTTTAATGGATACTGGTGCTAATCTTAATTGCATTCAAGAAGGAATACTCCCTACTAAGTATTATGAAAAATGTCAAGAAAAGTTAACTTCTGCTAATGATAGTAAAATACATATTAAATAGAAATTACCTAAAGTTTATATTTGTCAAAATAATGTTTGTTTTACAACTTCATTTGTTTTGGTTCGAAACATGACTGATAAAGTTATTTTAGGCACACCATTTATATATTTATTATATCCATTTACTACATCTAGTGAAGGAATAACTACTCATGTTTTCGGTCAACCTATTACTTTTCGATTCTTGTCTCCACCTGAAATGTTAGAATTAAATCAATTAAAAGATTGTTCTATTTCCCAAACTATTAATCGATTAACTCTTCACTTACATTTTCTTAAAGAAGAAATCAATTATAAGAAAATTGATCAACAATTAACTGATCTAAGTCTTATTTCTCAAATTAATGAGTTTAAATTAAAACTAGAAACAAATGTCTATTCTACTTTACCTACTGCATTCTGGCATAGGAAAAAGCATGTAGTTACTTTCCCATATATTAAAAATTTCAAGGAAAGACAAATCCCTACTAAATCTCGACATATTCAAATGAATCATGAATTACTTGAAATGTGTAAAAAAGAAATTAATGAACTATTAAAAAATAGGATAATTAGCCCAAGTAAATCACCATGGTCTTGTCCTGTTTTTTATGTTAATAAAAATACTGAATTAGAAAGAGGTGTCCCTCGCCTTTTTATTAATTATAAACCATTAAATAAAGTTTTAGAATGGATCCGCTATCCAATTCCTAATAAAAAATATTTACTTAAAAGACTTAGTCAAGCAGTTATTTTTAGTAAATTTGATCTAAAAAGTGATTTTTGGCAAATTCAAATTCATCCTAAAGATAGATATAAAACTGCTTTTACAACACCATTTGGTCACTATGAATGGAATGTAATGTCATTTGGGTTAGAAAATGCCCCTAGTGAATTTCAAAATATAATGAATGATATTTTTAATCCATTTAGTCATTTTTCTATTGTCTATATAGATGACATATTAATCTTTTCCCAATCCATTAGTGCACATTGGAAACATTTAACTGCATTCTTCTACAATATTAAAAGTCATGGTCTAGTTATATCTGCTCCTAAGATTAAATTGTTTCAAACTAAAATTCGATTTTTAGGATATGATATCCACCAAAACACTATTTTACCTATTAGTCGCTCCATTGAGTTTGCGTTTAAGTTTCCTGATGAAATTTTGGATAAAACCCAATTACAAAGGTTCTTAGGATCCCTTAATTACATTGCTGAGTTTTACAAAGACTTTAAGAAAACTTGTCAACCTTTATTTGATTGATTGAAAGATAATCCTCCTCCTTGGTCTTCTGTTCATACTTCTATTGTTAAACATAAGTCTCTTTCTTGTCACGGTATTCCTACTGAAAATTCATTCAAAATTATTCAAACTGATGCTTCTGATATTGGTTATGGTGGCATTCTTCTCCAGAAAGTCACTCCTCAATCATCTAAACAAATTGTTCGTTATCACTCTGGTGTCTGGAATAAAGCACAATTAAATTATAGTACTATTAAAAAAGAAATTTTATCTACTGTTTTATGTATTAGTAAATTTCAAGATGATATTTTAAATCAAAATAGGATCCCTTAATTACATTGCTGAGTTTTACAAAGACCTTAGGAAAACTTGTCAACCTTTATTTGATCGATTGAAAGATAATCCTCCTCCTTGGTCTTCTGTTCATACTTCTATTGTTAAACATAAGTCTCTTTCTTGTCATGGTATTCCTACTGAAAATTCATTCAAAATTATTCAAACTGATGCTTCTGATATTGGTTATGGTGGCATTCTTCTCCAGAAAGTCACTCCTTAATCATCTGAACAAATTGTTCGTTATCACTCTGGTGTCTGGAATAAAGCACAATTAAATTATAGTACTATTAAAAAAGAAATTTTATCTACTGTTTTATGTATTAGTAAATTTCAAGATGATATTTTAAATCAAAAGTTTTTACTTCGTGTTGATTGTAAATCTACTAAATATGTTTTAGAAAAAGATGTTCAAAATCTTGCTAGCAAGCAAATTTTTGCTCGTTGGCAATCTATTTAAAGTATTTTTTATTTTGATATTGAATATATACCTGATTGTCAAAATTCTATTCCCGATTTTCTTACCCGTGAATTTTTACAGAGGGGTAGGGATGGCCACTCCTTTTATCTCTTACCATAAAACCCAAATTACCTATTACACTACCTTGATACACCAAACTGCTTCCCGTATTGCTCGACTCAAATCAGCCAAAAAAACTACACCTCATGCTCAGTATATTAACTATCACCAAATCCAAGCTCGTCGCCATTTACTTCTTGATTATTACAACTGTTTGGATAACTACCAAGCTTATTTAGATCTCCTCAGTAGTTGTTAATTTTAATTGTTAACCTTTCTATTCAACAGATGTCTCGTCCTAGGCCTCCTTCCAAACCCTTGGTCCTATCTAGTCAATCTTTTGTTCCTCCTTCTTTGGAGCTAGTAACACAATACCATCCTATTGAAATGATTAACCGTTACCAAGTCCTTGGTAACATTCCTAAACCTAGCTACACTTCTGCTTTGGCTACTGATCCTTTTGCTTCTTCCAGCCAAGCAGTTACTCCATATCCTCCTAATCCTATTAAAACAGCCCGATCTGATTATGTTAAATCTACCACTACTAATCTGTTTTTCAAAGTACCCAATCACCCAAAGAGTCAGTCTGTTAATGACCTAGTTAAATCTTACTTTCTTCCTGGATGGCATTTTGTTCCCATTCATCCAGCAAAAACCATTACTTTCCATAAAGACATCCTATTCAACCACCAATCAATTATGATTAAACTTATCTATGACCGTACCTACACTAGTAAAGTTGTCTATCATTCTCTTTATATTCACAACATTGTTTCCTTAGCTGAATGGCGTTCTCCTTATCAGCTTCGAGATTTACCTAATCACTCCCTTCAGTATAGTTATTATGACTATATTAATGCCTGGTTTAAAATATTCCGCTATCAAACTGATACATTCAATCACTCCTAGTTTCTTTAATTTGATCAAAAGTTTAAATCAGAATTACCCTCTTGGTTTCTGAGATGGTGGATTCATTATGGCGCCATTTCAGATATCTTCCCAGCCATTGTGCTGGAACATGTTAACTATTTTTCAACTGTTTTCTCCTTCACTCCACAACAGAAGAAGTTCCCTCAATTGCTAATTTTTATATCCAAATATAAAATCCCTTCGATATTTAAATGGCACTATGGTATTTCTGATGATGTGGTTCAACGGTTACATTCGGTTAAATGGTGGGATAATTACAAAATTCCCCGTATTGTTGAACTTGTTCAAACTGAGTTCCCGATTAATATTCATGCTCTTACACCTGCCATGGTTAAAGCTCAACAGAACCCAACTGCTTCAATTACCCAAGGAAGCCAATTTCCTACTGTTAATCTTGGAAACCCAACTTCTAGTTCTTCCAAGCCCAAGTCATCCAAGTTAAAGGCTAAATCAAAGGATAAATCATCATCTGTAAAACCCAGCACTACTAAGCCCAACTCAGAGAATAAATCTAAGTCAACGGATAAGCCCAAGCCAAAGTCCAAGTCATCCAAAGATGAGCTTCTCAAACTTGCCCGCTACTTGTTGACCAGGCTGAAGCCCAGTCAGATTTTGACAATCCGGCTAACAACAATTCAGACAATTCAAAAGAAGGTTCAGACAGTTCAAACTCTTCTGAAGGTTCAACTACTCAAAATCCATATGGACCCGAATTCCAAGATGCTCAGGACCCATATGCCTAGTCAGCCCTGCATTGGATTCCATATAGATACAAATTAGCTTCAATCAATACTCTTTTCAGAAAAGCTGCCAATTTGTATTTATATTGATTCATTTTTTAAAAGGTTTTCACCGAAAGTAATGAATAGTAAAAAGTCACTATTCACTTTTACTTTTCATCACTCAATTAATCTGCTAAAAGCTACTTCAACTTTTGTCAATCAACCAAAAGCATTCGACAGCCTGCCTTTGCTCATGTGCTGCCAGCTGCTCTCATGATAAACCAAGTCACATGTTGTATAGTTTATTTTCCTTTCTATAAATTGTAATGGTTAATTCATTTGTACTCAGAGGTTAAGAAAAAACAAAGCAAAAAAGAAGTGATCTTCTGCTTGTCTATCTGTAAACCAAATTATGTACTTCCAGTGTCACTTCTGTTAAACAATTCTAAGTTATTTTATTAAAAGTTATCTTTCTTATTTGAATTTTGTACTATGTTATTCCAATCATCTATCATATATTATTCCTCATCTGTATTTCCATCGTGCTTCGTATCTTCTGTATTTCCATCAATCATTATATCTTATGGTATCAGAGGAATAGACTAATTATTGGTTAATACCTAAACAAGGATTAGTAATTATATAATATATAATAAATGAACCATATAGTATAAATATTATATATTTATAACTATGTTGCTAATTTTGATTAAATGGTTTAAATGGTTTCGAAAGAACTATTTAAACCATTTATATGGTTTTCAAAATTATATAGTTATAAGTATAATATATTTATAACTATTATACAATAACTACTATTATTATATATTATATAATAGTTACACTATTATTATATAGTATATCATAGTTATTATAGAACATAAATATAATTATAAGATAATATATATACTTATATATATTAAAAAATAATAAAATAAAAAAAATAATTAAAACACATTATTTAAAAAATATAATAAATAAATAAATAAAATAATTAATGTGTATTAAATTAAAAATATTTATAAAAAAATTAAAAAAAAATTGTCGTGTCCCATGCCGTGTCCGTGTCCTTATTTTTTAGAAATTGTCGTGTCCGTGTCCGTGCTTCATAGTGTAGGTCCAATCCCGTGTCCGTGCTTCATAGTGTAGGACACAACTTGAAGGAGGGATTATCAGGCTTCATTCACGAAGGCCAATCACAAGCTCATACAAAAAAAAACCTTATGAACCTCTCTTAAGAATATAAACCTGTATAGAGAAGTAGAGAATTTGAAAGTAGTTTGTTTATAAAACAAAAATCTGAAATGATAACGGACATAGGCCTAAAAGTAACTCCAAAATAAGATATATGGGTCCAAATCAGATAAAAATAATTAAACAAATTTATCACAAAAGATTATTAGCTAGCAATCAAAATGATCACAGTTTTCATCATACAGTACAGATCTATGAAGCATGGACGCGCCAAAATGGAAGTCGTGGCGGTGTCAAATACGGGGACACGCCGGGGACACGACATCTGACGTGTCCCCTTAATTTAATTTATTTTTTTTGCAGGAACACAGCGGAGACACGGCGGGGACACGCCGTGTGATACGACGAGAAGAGAATGAGAGAGAAATTGTGTACAAACCTGGTCGACGACTTCTCAGAGCCCTTCGACTTTGACGATTCAGAGCCCCTTTCGACTTCGACGGACTTCAACGATCCACAGCCCCCTTCGACTTCGATGATCCAGAGCCTTCGACTTCTCAGAGCTCTCTCTCTCTCGCCTTCGCCTTCTTAAAGCTCTCTCCATCGCGATCGCTCTCACTTCCGTCTCCCTCTATTTCGTTTCTCTCTCGTCTCGCTTCGGTCTCCCTCTCTATCGCTTCTGCTTTGACACCCGTCCTTGGTCCTTATCTTCTAGATTCATATATAATATATATAACTATTATATAATAACTACAATTATTATATATTATATAATAGTTACACTATTATTATATATTATATCATAGTTATTATAGAACATAAATATAATTATAGAGTTACCTTTAGAGCTCAAAAATTAGAGCCCCAAAGCATTTTTCTTATAAGATAATATATACTTATGTATATTAAAAAAAATAAAAAAAATTAATTAAAACACATTATTTAAAAAAAATATAATAAATAAAAAAATAAAATAATTAATGTGTATTAAAATAAAAATATTTATAAAAAAATTCAAAAAATTACTGTCCCCTACCGTGTCCGTGTCACTATTTTTTAGAAATTGCTATGTCCCCTGTTCGTGTCCGTGTTCGTGTTCGTGTCCGTGTTTCATAGCGTAGGACACAACTTGAATGAGGGATTACCAGGTTTCATTCACAAAGGCCAATCATAAGCTCATACAAAAAAAAACCATACGAACCTCTCTTAAGAATATAAACCTGTATAGAGAAGTAGAGAATTTAAAAGTAGTTTGTTTATAAAAACAAAAAACTGAAATGATAATGGACGTAGGCCTATAAGTAACTCCAAAATAAGATATATAGATCCAAATAAGATAAAAATAATTAAACAAATTTATCACACAAGATTATTAGCTAGCAATCAAAATGACCACAATTTTCATCATATAGTAAACATCTATGAAGCATGGACACGCCAAAATGGAAGCCGTGGCGAGGTCGGACACGCCGGGGACACGTACGAGACACGGCATCTGGCGTGTCCCCTTAATTTAATTTATTTTTTTTGTAGGGATACAGCAGAGACACGGCAGGGACACGCCATGGGACACGACGAGAAGAGTAAATAAGAGAGAAATGGTGTACAAACCTGGTCGACAACTTCTCAGAGCTCTTCGACTTCGACTTTGACGATCCAGAGCCCCCTTCGACTTCGACGGACTTCGATGATCCACAGCCCCCTTCGACTTCGATGATCCAGAACCTTCGACTTCTCAGAGCTCTCTATCTCGCCTTCGCCTTATCATAGCTCTCTCTCCCGTCGCAACCGCTCCTACTTCCGTCTCCCTCTATCTCGCTTCTCTCTCGTCTCGCTTCGGTCTCCCTCTCTGTCACTTCTGTTTTGACACCCGTCCTTGGTCCTTATCTTCTAGATTCATATATAATATATATAACTACTATTATTATATATTATACAATAGTTACACTATTATTATATATTATATGATAATTTATATAGAACATAAATATAATTATAAGATAATATATACTTATATATATTAAAAAATAATAAAATAAAAAAATTAATTAAAACACATTATTTAAAAAATATAATAAATAAATGAATAAAATAATTAATGTGTATTGAAATAAAAATATTTATAAAAAAATTAAAAAAATTGCCGTGTCCCCTGCCGTGTCCGTGTCCGTGTCCGTGCCCCTACTTTTTAGAAATTGCCGTGTCCCGTGTCCATGTCCATGTCCGTGTCCGTGTGCGGGTCCACGCTTCATAGTGTAGGACACAACTTGAAGGAGGGATTATCAGGCTTCATTCACGAAGGCCAATCATAAGCTCATACAAAAAAAAACCTTATGAACCTCTCTTAAGAATATATACCTGTACAGAGAAGTAGATAATTTGAAAGTAGTTTGTTTATAAAAACAAAAATTTTAAATGATAATGGACGTAGGCCTATAAGTAACTCCAAAATAAGATATATAGATCCAAATCAGAAAAAAAAATTAAACAAATTTATCACACTAGATTATTAACTAGCAACCAAAATGACCACTGTTTTCATCATATAGTAAACATCTATGAAGCATGGACATGCCAAAATGGAAGCCGTGGCGGTGTCGGATACGGGGACACGCCAGGGACACGTACGAGACACGGCATCTGGTGTGTCCCCTTAATTTAATTTATGTTTTTTGCAGGGACACAACAGAGACACGGCGAGGACACGCCATGGGACACAACGAGATGAGTAAATAAGAGAGAAATGGTGTACAAACCTGGTCGGCAACTTCTCAGAGCCCTTCGACTTCAACTTTGACGATCCAGAGCCCCCTTCGACTTCGACGGACTTCGACGATCCATAGCCCCCTTCGACTTCGATGATCCAGAGCCTTCGACTTCTCAGAGCTCTCTATCTTGCCTTCGCCTTCTCAAAGCTCTCTCTCCCTCGTGATCGCTCTCACTTCCGTCTCCCTCTATCTCGCTTCTCTCTCGTCTCGCTTCGGTCTCCCTCTCTGTCGCTTCTGTTTTGACACCCGTCCTTGGTCCTTATCTTCTAGATTCATATATAATATATAAAACTATTATATAATAACTACTATTATTATATATTATATCATAGTTATTATAGAACATAAATATAATTATAAGATAATATATACTAATATATTTTAAAAAATGATAAAATAAAAAATTTATGTTATTTCAATAATTAATTTTTCAAAAAAATATTTTAAGATATGCTTCATAGTGTAGGACACAACTTGAAGGAGGAATTATCAGGCTTCATTCACGAAGACCAATCATAAGCTCATACAAAAAAAATCTTATGAACCTCTCTTAAGAATATAAACCTGTATAGAGAAGTAGAGAATTTGAAAGTAGTTTGTTTATAAAAACAAAAATCTAAAATGATAATGGACGTAGGCCTATAAGTAACTCCAAAATAAGATATATAGATCCAAATCAGATAAAAATAATTAGACAAATTCATCACACAAGATTATTAGGTAGCAATCAAAATGACCACAGTTTTCATCGTATAGTAAACATCTATGAAGCACGGGCACGCCAAAATGGAAGCCGTGGTGGTGTCGGATACGGCGACACGTCAGGGACATGGGGACACGCCGGGGACACGTACAAGACATGGCATCTGGTGTGTCCCCTTAATTTAATTTATTTTTTTTGCAGGGACAGCGGAGACACGGCAGGGACACGCCATGGGACACGACGAGAAGAGTAAATGAGAGAGAAATGGTGTACAAACCTGGTCAGCGACTTCTCAGAGCCCCTTCGACTTTGACTTTGACGATCCAAAGCACCTTTCGACTTCGACGAACTTCGACGATCGACAGCCCCCTTCGATTTCGATGATCCAGAGCCTTCGACTTCTCAGAGCTCTCTCTCGCCTTCGCCTTCTCAAAGCTCTCTCTCCCTCGCGATCGCTCTCACTTCCGTCTCGCTCTATCTCGCTTCTCTCTCGCCTCTCTTCGGTCTCCCTCTCTGTCGCTTCTGTTTTGACACCCGTCCTTGGTCCTTATCTTCTAGATTCATATATAATATATATAACTATTATATAATAACTACTATTATTATATATTATATAATAGTTACACTATTATTATATATCATATCATAGTTATTATAGAACATAAATATAATTATAAGATAATGTATACTTATATATATTAAAAATAATAAAATAAAAAAATTAATTAAAACACATTATTTAAAAAATATAATAAATAAATAAATAAAATAATTAATGTGTATTAAAATAAAAATATTTATAAAAAAATTAAAAAAATTGTCGTGTCCCCAGCCGTGTCCGTGTCCCTATTTTGTAGAAATTGTCGTGTCCCGTGTCTGTGTCCGTGTCCGTGCTTCATAGGTAAGCATGTCAGAGATCCACCCATGTTATGATGCATGAGGTCCAATTAACAATTGTCTTGGACTATGTGGTCTTCATCCAACAAATACCAGCATGGTAAAAATAAAACAAAAGGGACATATTTAGACCATGGAATTGATAGCATACACTTGATCTAATCGTCCAGCAGCTGCACGTGAATTCAGTAGACAGATATAGGTTTGTCTAGTAGGTTTGACTTCATATCTCCTCATTTCTTCAAAAATCTTCAACTCAAAGTAAAACTAAAGAAATATCAATTAAATGCATAGTGCTAATTTTATTATAAAAGAGAAATATAATAAGGTTTAACTAATTAAGGGAGAACCAAACCTAGATTGCCTGCTGAGAATTCTTGCATTTCCCACAAGTCGAAATTAAGAAGTTGTATAAAGCAGCCTATGACAAAAATAAACATCGTATGATAATTAAAACTTAGAGGGGTTACTCAAATAGGTAAATGCGACTGAAACTGAACAGAAACATAAAAAGTTAAAAATAAACTATATGAGAACCATTGGATAATTTTTTTGGCACACCTAATGGACTTTGGCCAAACTTCACAAAATTGCCCTTCTGGCTCACTTTAGAGGAACACTAGATGATTGTCCTTTTTTGTTCTCTTCCGAAGGCTAAATCGTCTCATCAAAATTGCATAATAAGGAAAATAAACAAATGGAAGATTCATGCCACACCAGACTTGAAGTTTACATCATGTTGCATTTGTTCCCCTTCCAAGAGGTTGTTCTTTCTCCTTTCCATTTTAAAGTTAAATAAAAAATAAGAAGAAAGAAAAAATCCTCAAGTTACACCTAGAATTCAGTAATATATTCAACTTATAATTAGCCAATTCTTTTTATATGCTAAAATTATTCTAGATTTGCATTCTCTTGCACTATCTCCAAATGACATTATTCCACATTTAACAAAATTAACTGACCCAAGGGCACCAAGAATAGAAAAAGGGTTCAACTGAAGGGAGAAAAAGAACCTTGGATTTGTAGTATCTATTATGCTTAAAAACCCAAACCCATCTTCTAAGTCATATACAAGAAACAAATACTAAAAACTGGTTGAAACTGAGTGCAATTCAATCAGCAGTCGGCAAGGTGTTACTATCCAGACCTTAGGAATACACAAAGAATTTTGTGCTCCACTCGATAGATATATCATATATGTAAAAAACAGAAATACAAATTTCAATGAACAGATTAATTAATAACAAAAGTGATTATAGAAACAGAAAAAAACAATTATACATACGTCAGGAACCAAACCCATGGCTTTCATTTCATCTCAGAAGAAGAAAGCGTCCTGCAAGCGAGCGCCTTTCATCGCCCCAGCAATCAGTGAATGGAATGTATCTCACTCTGGTTTAACCCCATCTAGCATCATATCATCATACACATCTCTAAACAAATAATGCCTACATAACAGATAAATGCGAAGTAACTAAATGTCATATAGCATCTCCAATCCTTACCATTAATCCATATCAAATTCAAATTTGAGTAAAAATGCTCAAAATCTTTCTCCACTCCCTATCCATTTGGATTGTAGGGTGAGAAAAAGAAAATAAATGATTGTGTTTTCCCACTGTCATGTTTGAATGAGTAAAAAAGCAAAGCAAGTGAGAGAGAAATATGAGCGAGATTTCTTTTTCTTCCTTTGTATTTTAAGGGTCAATCATCTTGCCATTATAAATATTTTATAACCAATCGACTTGTTTTTCACCAAATCTCACCACTATTGGTAAAAAATGAAATAGGCTTAGTAAGAGAGATCTCTTTCTCACCATTTCTCATCAATTCTCACCATTTTTCACTAACTTACAAATCAAAACATGAGAAAATTTATGGCAGTGTTTGGGAAGGATTTTTTTTGGTTTTTTTTCACAAAAAGACAAATTCATTACAAAACTAAAAAAAACAAATCCAAACAAAATATCACATCAAACCCCATAATCATTTCATTTTTTCTCTCACAAACATCACATCCAACCACAAAAAAACCCAACTATCTTCCCAAACGTAAAAAAAAAATTTCTCTAATAATATCCTACAACTAAAAAAACCTACCAAAAAACCCACTTCTCAAACACCCACTATTTCTTGTTATTTCTTATCATTTCTCACTGAATCACCCCATCCAAACAAAACAAAACTCAAACTCATACCAAAATGAGTTGTACTCAAATTTGGACCCAAATCAAGGGAGGCCCTTTTCTTTACTCAATTTTCTAAATATACAATGGTGCCACTTTCCAAATTTTTACTAATTTATACTCAAATTTTAGTTTGGCCATTGAAGTACTCTATATCAAATGAAGCTAAATCTGAGTAAAAAATGAGTTAAGGGCTAGAGATGGCGTACATACAACACAAACATATATCTATAGACCTCAAATCAAAGAGAGAAAGGGAGAGGAAATGCTCAAAATCTTTCTCCACTCCCTTAGTTTAACTCAAATTTTGACCCAAATCAAGGCTTTACTCAAATTTCTAAATTTACAATTGTACCTACCAATTACCAAATTTTTACTAATAATTACTCAAATTTGAGTTAGGCCATTGGAGTAGTCTATATCAAATGAAGCAAAATCTAAGTAAGAATGTGAGTAATACACCTAAAATCGGAGAGAGAGACCTTCGTTGAGAAGTGAGAGAGGCAATTACGGTGTTGTACTCTGAATCTTTATTAGCGTAATTTCTCTTTGCGTACTCTTCAGTCGAAGCTGCAAAATGGCGGACTCCGAGTGCTCGAAACAGTGAACGGTGATGCCCTGAAGAAGAAGAAGAAGCAGAAGAAGAATAAGAAGAGAGACTATCAGAAATACTTTCACTATCTCTCTCTCTCTAGATTGAAAGGTGAGACTGAGAACATACCAGAGATAGTTTGAAGGAGCCTCATGGACATGGCGGATTCGTGAGTGTGAAAAAGGGTTTTTGCAGAGCTCCTGATCGTCTTCGCTTCTGTTTTGGTGCGATTGCCCTAAACCCTTGGGGTTTCAGAAGATGTGTACGTGTCGTTCGTACAGTGCTGAGGTTTAACAACTCTGTCCACCAGCCCCATTTTATTTATTACAAATATATTTGGGTGTTGTTTGGCAATCCACTATTTTAGTCTAAAAGTTAGAAAAATATTAAAAAAATTAAAAATGTAGTAGCATATATTAAAAAGTTTTTAAAAAAAAATTATTTTTATTTCTTATACTTTTTTTCGTAAAAATTAAAAAAGATCTTTAAACATATTATTTTTTTAATCTATATTTTAATTAAAAAATTAAAAATTATTAAAATAATTTATTCCAAACGTGGCGTATACAGGACAATAGAAGATGATTGTTTGAATGTAAAATTATTTTTTGCCCATTACATTAAATTTTTTTTTTTTTTTTAGAAACAAAGAATAATCAAATTCTTCTCCACAAAAATTGAACCTGAAATTTCAAACCACAAATTGGTGACTAGTAATTTGGATAAACTATGTCCAATTAGGCCATATGAACTTAATTCATAAAATCCAATAATTAAATAGACAAAATTGATAGTTTAGAAATAAAATAAAATAAAATAAACAATAATTTAAGAGATAAAAAGTAAAATAATTGATTTATGTGATCTGAAATCACAAGTGATCTGCATTCTTTAGAGTAACCAACTGTTATTTGTTGTGCAGGCACCATAATCTAGTACTTATAGTTACTTGGAGAGCAATTTTACATACTTCAAAAAGAAAAAATATTTAAAATTTTTAATGTGTGAATAAGATTTATTATAGGTGGCACATTAAGTTTCAGTATGTACCATATATTCAAATTGTGAATAATTTTATAAATAAATAACTTGTCTGTTCTTTGTATTATTGTTTAAGCATATAGATCAGTACACATGTAGGTAAGCCCCATCATCCAACTGCTTCCATGAATATTTATTTATTTAAATACCAGTAATCAGTTATCAACTATATGTGTAGGCCATTCATGAGGTGGGTTCGAAAGGTGATCGTCCATGTCCTATTTAGGAGAGTTTTTGTATGGGAGAGAAATATTCGACTCGCTTCGTACCTCCTTACTGCCAAGCTCGTCTCATTCCGTTAGGACTCCGTCACACTATAAACAAAATAAAGGTGAGCTACTCGGTGGGTGGGTTTGCCGGAAAACCCCTCCAATGGTCAAGTTAGCTTTCTAGGAGAAGAGAGAAGGCAGAACACTCTAGAGAGAGAGGAAGAGTTCAGGATTGCTTCAGGTTGCTTACCTCCAACGTGTGCCTTTTTCTTCTTTTCAAGGTTGGCCATGCAGCTTCAGAGATTGTGGACGCACTACCTCTGTTGTCCTTCCTGGACAGGCGGTTGTGCTCCCCTCTACCTTTCTTACACATGTAAAGATTGAAACCGCCAAACAGTGTTTGTCGCACAGCCAAACGGTATTGATGCATACCAGGAGTGGATTCCCCTCTTCTCGTTATTGGTCCACGTGGAATATTGAACCGAGTATTAATTATTAATTATAAATTATAAATTATAAATTTTTAAATAGAAATCGTGCATTGTACGGAATTTAAAACTAATTTTATATGCATAATCATGATTGTTTTATATAATTAGTTTTTTAAATACTGAAAGTACTTCGATACTTTGACTGCATAATTTTTGGTATATACATTCATATTTATTATTTAATAATATTTATATTTATAAATATAAATATATTATATTTAATTATTAATTTTAAATTTTAAATTTTTAAATAGAAATCGTGCATTGTACGGAATTTAAAACTAATTTTATATGTATAATCATGATTGTTTTATATAATTAGTTATGTGATTAATTATAATTTATATGTCCATGGTCATGTTAATATATATATATATGTTATTCTAATATTCATTTGTGTTTATCCCTCATTGTCCTGAATCTAGATATGCAACTGCAATACCTTGGATCTGTCATGAAAAACAAGTAGGAGAGAAAACAAATGGACCACCCCCATCAATAATAAACAACTGGTTTTCCTCCCAAACTCTGGGCTGAAATGGAATACTTTCGTGTGCAACACATCACATAAGAAGACTGTGGACGCATCAGCATCACCTTTACACTTGTTGCCTAAATCACTGCCCACTTGTCAGCTCATCACCTTATCCAATTGGGGGGGAGAACCACTTAGAATTTGGAAAATGATCCAGATCCCTCCAGGTGACTCCCACGACCCTCTCTGGCCTATGATTGGTCAGATTTTTTTTTCTACCAACTCTTACATGTGTGGGGTTGGTGATTGAGGGGGTCTCAATCACTTCACATTTTAATGTGATCTTTTCATGACTTTAGGGTTTAAAATTTGAAATATAAGAGATGCAAAATAGAATTTAAATAGAATCTGAAGGTAAAAGGAATAATTTATTATACAATTTTTTTTTTCTTCTTCTTTTTAACACTCCTAAATTGTGCACACATAACCCGCACATGATCATCAAATTTTTTATGACAGTGACAAGATGCCTACATTGACACACCAATTAAGTATGAAAATCTAATTGTTATAATTAAAAATTTAAGGATCAAAATAAAATTTTAGTAAAAATTTAAAACCAAAAAAATGTAATTTATTCAAAAAAATACAAATTACAGTCATAATTCCTATAAATTTACTCATTGTAATTTATTCAAAAAAATACAAATTACAGTCATAATTCCTATAAATTTACTCATGCTAATTTAGTTTTTATATTCCTAATTGCATCAAAATATCTTTAAAATTTTCGCATTGTGTTAATTAGATAAATTGACAACACCCTATAGATATTAAATACAAATTAGTGCTGTGCTTCTCACCGGTTCATAATTGGATTGGAAATATGTTGTTCAGTCCAATGGGCCTAACTTTGAATTCCGTTTCGATAATTCGAATTGTTCATATTTTAAGATTTGTTGAATACATTATTCTTATAAAAAATTAAGTTAATCGGATAACGACAACCATGTGTTCGGATAAGTTTTTTTATGAAAAAAGAAATAGTGACAAAAAATAAATTTTAAAATATGAACAGTTTGAATCATTAAAACGAGATATAAAATTAAGTTCATTGGACCAAATAACACCTCTCCAATCCGATTATAGACGGGAGAAAAATCCATCTCTAAAAATTAATAGGCAAATTAGTACATTCATTTTTTTTCAAATGATCGTAGAATGGCCTCTAATTTAAAATGATTAATTCTCTCCCAAATGGACGAATTATCGAGCGATATAGAGGATTACTGGTATTGAGGGGACTCATTCCAATTGAAACCACCCTCACAAAATATTTATGGAAGTACCCAAAAAAAAAAAAAGAAATGTCCAATTCCACTTGTAAAAATAGAAGGGGTAAAACAGTCATTTTAATCGAAAGGTCCCAAAATCAGTTTTTCCCACTTGTTTAAAACCATTTGCTTAACCAGCCACCAAACCTCCCGTAAAACAGCTACCACCGCCTATTTGTATAGTCTAAAGGCTGTTGCATTATAATGGAAAAAATCAAATTTTAATACGATATTTGATGACTGAAAATTTAGAAATCAAATGAAACTTTTTGTTTGCACTAATTTTAATGTTATCAATTTCTTCTTTTTGTTTGCACCAAATTGTTAAAAAAAAAAAAAAAAATCTATAAACAATGTAAATTTTGATTTGTTGAATTATAATACCAATTTCAGCTGAGAAGAGAAGTTGGAGATACTTGCTGAAGATTTGGAAATTGGATCAACTCAACTTAAAAAATAATTTTTTCATATATTTCTTTGTTTTTCTCATAAGGAATGTAAACCATTTAATAAGGTTTTCAAATTGAAAAATGATTCTACTTTTTAAGTTAGTGATGTGTTAAGGATATGATTGATTGATAATTAGAAAATATTTAATTATCAACTAATCATCTTCTTGATACATCACTGAATCTGAAAGTGAGTCTCACTTTTGGATCTGAATAGTATACCCTTTCAAATTTTGTGCACAAGAGTTTGTTATTTGTGGTGTTAATTATTATTATTATTAATATTTTCATTAAAGAAGTTGTATGTAGTTGTTTATTTCCGATTATTAATATTTTCATTATAGAAGTTGTATGTAGTTGTTTATTTCCGATTAAATGGCCAATTTGATATAGTACTTTTAATACTTGTAATTAAGAGAAATTAAAAATACATCTCTTTACAAGTCAGAATTTTAAGACATTGAATATTTACTTGTTAACTATAGAATGATAAAGAAAAAAAAAATTAATGTATATGCTCAAAAATATTCTTATAACCTTTACTGGAGAATTTTTTTTAAGATTCCCGATATTAAGATTTTATAGGATAAATGATATGTACTATTTTTATAATAGTTGGGGTCTTTCAACATTTTTTCAGAGAAATTTCGATGTAGAAAATTTTCAAAACATAGTTTTCTCTGAATTTTGAAATTTCTCTGATTTGCTTAATTTTTCTGATTTTCTCTGTGTTTTGAAATTTATCTGAGTTAAAATTTCTTGGGTTTATTCACAAATTTTTCTATATTTTGACTAATTTTCTCTAATTTGAAATTTATCTGGGTTACTCACAATTTTCTTTGTGTTTTGACCAAACTAGAGAAAATTGAACATATTTTTTTTATATAAAAAAGTATAGAAATTAGACACCAACTCAACCCTTTTCTCTTACTCTCTTTCATTTCTCCCTACAATCATGATTGCCCTCCCCATCATCTAGTTTGTTTTTCTACTAAACATGCCTTCAAATTAACTTGTCGATAAACTAGAAATCTATAGAGTTCATAAACTATAGATCAATTTGTTTGAAATAGATGAACAATCCGTAGCAGCTTCAATGAATGAAATCAAGAATCAGATGTAGAAATCAAAGAACTAAATTAGTAAAGAAACTCAATACCCAGATTAAAATCAGAGAACCTAATTGGAAGGAACATAATCAACAACAGAATTTAAAGAAAGCTAATCCTAAAAGGCCAAGAATAAGAAAAATCAAGATTATAGTTTGGAAGGGGAAAAAACAAAGGGATGAAAGAAACCCAATTAATTGTAGAGAAATGTGAGATGAAAGAAGAAAGAGTAACATATGACAAAGGAAAGGGCATACAATCAGATGTAGAAATTAGATTAGAAATCTAGAGTACCTACAAATTCGACTCAAGAACTTGAGTTTAGGTCACAATCGTGTTGATTCTAGAAGCTACGAATGGCCACTTCGACTTCACAAAGGCTTGTCTCTCATGATGGAGAGTCGAATAGATCAAGATTCGAACTCGATTCTAGAAACTGTGAATGGCCACTTCAACTCCACAGAGGGTCGTCCTTGGATGAGTGAGGGACCTTAAACTACCAAAAATAAAATAAATAAAAAATATTATGGACTTCTCACATTATTAAAAGTTGAAGAGGAGTGTTAGATTAAATACCCCCTTTAACATTCTAAACTTTGTTTAAAATTTCTTTTTGTTGTGCCATCTCTCTCACTCACTTAGTGTGTCGTTTTTTCATATCTCTTCTCTGTCGATTTGTCACTTGTCTCTAATCACCATGTCGTTGCAACTATTATCTCTCTCATCACCAATAATGCAGTCTCTCTAACATAGGTTATTAATTCTTCTTTTATTTATAAGTAATCTTTTATCAATTGGAAAAAAAAAAATTCATTAATTCCCTATAAAACAATAGTTCTTGAGAGGGGAATTTGTGTTGAACATATGGACCGAGCAAAATTTAGATTTTGGGCTATTGTCCTGGATCTCTCAACCAAGCTGGAAGGATGCCCAGGTGTTAGACCGAGATTTCTAGTTGGCCTGGGCCCAGGGTCAAGCTCGGTCAAATGGCGGCGTAGCTTTAAATTGAACTAAGGGTTGGTGTCTAATGACTTTCACTGAGCTCTAGAGCTAAGCGGAATTTATCTTGGAAGGTGAACAAGATTCGACCAAGCTGAAGAGTGGTCAAAGTCGGTAACTCCGTAAGCGGGTTAGCCATGTTTCTAAGCGGAATGATGTTGGCTTGGGTGGGTTCACATAGTCTGACCGGGTTGGAAGTAACTACCTAGTCACCTAGGATCTAGACCGACTAGAAATAGCATGGTTTCGAAGGGTGGACGAGATCGCACCGTGCTATGGATAGCTCAGTGGGAATTGCCACGTGGCCCAATTGGAGTGAGAAGAAGAGAACCCACCATCCGTACGCATCAATACCGTTTGGAGGTATAGTTAATGATGTTTGGCAATATTGACGCACGCATATTTAAGGTAAAAAGATGATAGAACATCCACGCGTCTAAGAAAGGATGAACAAGGTAGTGCACGCACAAACTATATAAGCCCTATGGCGCCTCCATGCAAAAGGTCTGCAACTTTCCTTACTCAGAGCTATCTTTGTTTTTGTCTTTTTTCTCTAAGGGTGCTAACTTTACCGTCAGAGGGGTTTTCCGGCAACACACCTGCCGTGTGGCTTACCATTGTTGTGCTCTCAAGCTGTATGATACCGTTCGGAGTGACATGGAGCTTGGACACAAGGAGTACGGAAGTAAAGAATATTTACTCCCTGTATAATTGATGCCGTCTATGGGAACCTTGACATACAAAACCTTGTCCTCCAAGCTTCTCTGATTAACCTTAATGGTAAATAACGATGATGTTCTGATGTCCACTATTGATGACATTACGCTAGAGTCTATTCGGCTGCGTGACGACTTGCCTGTCGTTCCGACGATGGCTGGTTTGGCGACCTCCACATGAGGGCCTTCGAGAGACACGCGAGACAAATGTGCAAGGAGTTCTAGGGGCTCATTGAGCCCAGAAGGGCCCCACCGACGACGAGAGTCGCACACTTAACACTTGGAGCTTGGTCGAGTGCCTAATTGACTTGGTTGCATAACAACTCGATCCTCCTTTCAAATGCTAAACATGGAGTTTTTCGGGGTTAAGTTATTATTTTGGATCAAAAAGTGAATTTTTTCCCGATTTGGCCTAGATCTTTCTGTGTAATGAACAGTACATTTAAGGATGGAGAACCAGGAGCCATTTAACACTCAAGATAGTTTAACACCCTTGATTAATTAAGTTTTTAATGATTTTGGGTGCTATGGTTTCATTTTTTCTACGGATATCACAATTAGGGCTAAAGAACCATGAGAACGATGTAAACAAAAATGGAGAAAAACGAGAAAAATGAGAAACTTACTGATCGGGGCTGGAATCTGTTGTCTAATTGGCGTGGATGCCTAAACCACGATATCTCTCCGTTTTCCATAAAGAAAACACTCCGATTTGGAACAAAATATAGAGGGGCAAGAGTTTGGCACTCTGGTTTTTAGAGATGAACAGTCGGGGGTGAATAAGGTGAACAGTAGAGAGAGTTGTATATAAAGGTTGTATATATATTGTATATGAAGAGGCACCAAGATTTGAAATTTTTTGGAAATCGCACCGATCATCATGAAGAAACGCATGGGGACTGCTAGGGAGGCAACATATGTCCATGAATGGACGTTATGTCAGCATGATTAGGGGACGTGCCATTTGAGGCATAGGTTTTGTACCGAACAGTTCTATTTACCGAGCAAGAGATTTAACTTGACCTGTTGTGATAATCCAAGTCATGCTAAAGCAGACTGGATTAATGGGCAATTGAGAGGAGGAATTTGTGCCAAACAAATGGGTCGAACAAAATTTAGATTTTGGGCTATTGTTATGGATCTCTCAATTGAGTTGGAAGGTGGCTAGTTGTTGGATCGAGATATCTAGTCAGTCTAGACCGAAGGTCAAGCTTGGTCAAATGGTAGCCTAGCTTTCAATCAGGCTAAGGGTCGGTGGCCAATGACTTCGGCCATGCTCTGGAGCTAAGCGGAATTTACCTTGGAAGGTGAACAAGATTTGATCGAGTTAAAGTGTGGTCGAAGTCGGCAACTTCGCCCTCGATCGGGCTAAGCAGGTTGGCCAAGCTTCAAAGTGGAACCAGGTTGGCTTGGGTGGGTTCACATAGCCTGACTGGGCTGGAAGTAACTAGCTAAGCACCTCGGATCAAAAGATCTGCAACTTTCCTTACTCAAAGCCATCTTTGTTTTTGTCTTTCTTCTCTAAGGGTGCTAACTTGACTGTCGGAGAGGTTTTCTTGCAACACACCCGCCAAGTAGCTCACTATCGTTGTGCTCTCAGGCTATATGACATCGTTTGCAGTGACACGGAGCTTGGACGTAAGGAGTACGAAAGTAAAAAATATTTACTCCCCGTATAGTTATCCATAAAGTACTAATATTTTTTTTTCTATTAATAAAAAAATAAGAAGAATATTAAAATAAAAAATAATTAGTAAATAAAACAAAGGGAATCATATATTCAACAAGTTTAGAGACCCCACCATTTGATATGTGTATTCATCAAATTCTGTAATTAATTATATGTTTGTAGTCATGTTAATGTATACATCTATATAGAAAATTTTATAATACATATCTAAAAAAAAAAAAAGAGTGTATACCACGTATGAACTTCGTAATATTTGATTATGATAAATTGTGGTATTGATTATTATTTATTATGACTCATTGTTGTGTTACTTATTATTTAGTTATAACTTCTTGTGATTTTTATTTCGGCTATGATGGAAGAGGTCTTTGGTTATGCCCCAAGTGATATTTGGTTATGTTTTATTGTGATGTTAGTTATAATCTATTGTAATTATTATTTTAGTTGACCAAAAAATTCTTTAATTATGGTTTAAATGATGTTTGGTTATAGTTATGATTAGGGCTGCAAATGAACAGATGTTCATGAATAGGGTTGAGCTCAGTTCAGTAACGGCTCGTTTGAATCTATTCACCAAATTTTTATTGTGTTCAAGTTCGAACTCATTAAAATCTTAATAAACAAAGTCTAAACATTTAAAACTTGACTCATTAGTTGGGTTCGTTTAACATTTATTTAAATAATAAAATAAACAAATTATTTTTATATTAAATAATGTAAAAATATGTAAAAAAAATAGAATAAATATGTTATTTATGTATTTAAATAATGTAAATGTAAATAATAGTTAAATTTGTTTATATGTAAATAATAGCTAACTATTAAGAATACATTTATATAATAATAGTGATAGATATTATTATTTTAGTAAGATATTGACTTTTATTTTAGTATATATATATTTATATAATTAAAGTTTCAATTGTAATTTTAATCTCATACGCAAAGTATAAATTTATAATTTTGTAGCTCGTTAAGGTTTGTGAACAGACCTCGAGTTCGAGTCAAACCTAATTTAAAAGCCTAAGCCAACTCGATTAGAATTTGGTTCGTTAAATTTTTATTGAACTTGAGCTTAAGTTTAAACTCGTTAAAATCTTCACAAATAAGTCTAAATATATTAAAATTTGACTCAATTCGGTTCGTTTACAACCTTAATGATAATTGAAAGTAATTAATTATAATATTTGTGATCATAATTTACATGTGGTATACCCTAAAAAGTTGAGAATTATATATTTTTACTTAACCGGTAATGCCATGTGGTAATCCAACATAATATTCTTAAAACAATGAGACTCTGTACATTTTTGTTAAATTTTTAGAAAATAGCTTGTCAAATGTCGAGTGATAAACCACCAAATAATCACTCTCAAAAAGTGACCCATATATATGATAGTATTGATGTAAACAGTATATGTTATTTTATTTGATAATAAGATATTTCTCTATCTTACAGTAAAATGTTACTCTGTCTCACAGTAGCATGTTACTCTAATAATATTGTTCAAAAAAAAAATTAATTTTACTTTGTCCTTACTTAATTATGCGCCTCCTCCTTAGAGAGTTTATGAAAAAAAATAAATTGAGTTGTCATTTTCATCAAATAAAGATCCAATAGAGGAATTTTGGCTAAATTTTCCAAAGATGAAATATGTGTGGATATTCAATGTCAAAAATTTTGTAAATCCCACCACCGAAAGCGTACCCCTTCTATAAATAAGTAAAAAAGTTTGAAAACGCTTTCTTTATTATCTATTGTTGACTTGAATATGAAATGGAATGCAAAGAATGATAGATTCAAGAGAAATAGGTTGAGTATGAAAATGCAAAGTGAAGAAAGTAAGAACATAAAAGCGAAGATTGACATTGATCATGATATAGGGTGTCCAAAACACTATGATTTACATTTTTTTCAATATCAGGCATTTTTTTATCATATTAAATAAGAACATAATAATAGTAAAAAGATTTCATTAAATTAAAATGTCCAACCAATCTTTTCAAATGAAAATATAGCCACCCATAAAATTAAGATACGAAGTAAATTATAGGACCAATTTACCCCTCCATAAAATTTTATTAAATTAAGATGCCCAACCAATCTTTTCAGATATAAATAGAGCTACCCCATAAAATTAAAATGCAAAGTAAATTATAAGACCAATTTACCCCCTCCATAAAATTTCATTAAATTAAGATGTCCAATAAATCTTTTCAGATATAAATAGAGTCACCCCATAAAATTTAGATACGAAGTAAATTATAAGACCAATTTACCCCTTTATAAAATTTCATTAAATTAAGATGTGTCACCCATCTTTTTGATGCAAATAGAGACACCCTATAAAATTAAGATAGAAGTAAATTATGGACCCCAAAAAACATAAAAATGAAAAAGCAATTTCACTCCCAAGTCCATGCCACTTGGAAAAGTAGAATGCGTAAAACACTCATTCTAGTCCAAAAGGGTCCAAAAAAAACTCACCCACAGTCTCACTCAAGCCCATTTGCTTACCATTCCCCAAACCACCAATAAACCAGCTACTACCTACCGCCTCTGGTTTCATTTCCCATTCAGTGTTCACCTCTTTATATATATAGACCCGCTCAGATTGCAAATTCCATCAACAAATCCGAAATTCCTCAAAAACCTCTCATATCAGTCACTCAAAGATCATTAGCAATTTAAAGAAAGAGGAAGAAAAAAGATGAGTTCGGCAAGCAGAGCTTGGATTGTGGCAGCAAGCGTTGGGGCTGTGGAGGCACTCAAAGATCAAGGGTTCTGTAGATGGAACTATGCCATGAGATCCATACACCACCACGTCAAGAACAACGTGAGGGCTTACTCTCAGGCTAAGAAACTGTCTCCCTCGTCATCCGCCGTGGTTTCGAGTAAAATAAGAGAAGAGAAGGCAAAGCAGGCAGAGGAGTCTCTCAGGAAAGTCATGTACTTAAGCTGTTGGGGTCCCAATTGAACCCCCCAAATTATTGATAGTTTGAGAAGTTTGTTATTCCGAGGTTCGATCGGAAATTGTGTAGTCCAAAGCCAGTTGCTTTATAATGCAAAAAAAAAAAAACCTCAAATTTTGTTGTTTAATTGCACTACCCAGAGCATGGCCAACCCTTCAATTCTTTCATCATAAAAAATAAAATAATGAAAAGTGAAATAATAATTGGAGAAAGTGAGAGAAGATAGAGATGAGCGAATAGAGAGAGAGAGAGAGAGGCACAATTGTTTCTATGAATTGTACATGTCTATTACACAAAGAAGGCACTCTATTTATAGAGGATGCCTTGGATGCCTATGAACAATAACATAATGCTACACTAACATAATGCACTAACATAATGCAATTGCAGCCTTCTATGTTTGTGTATATTTTTTTCATTATCCAAATGTCCCAACTCAGGGTAGTTGTCAAACAAATTAGTAAGTTTAGATAGTGTTTTTTACCAATAATTTATGTATGAGTAACGATAAAATAAATATAAAAAAAAAATTATACCAATAATTCATAAAGAATGAGGTGGTATACAAGTCTATTCATTTAAACCGAATTTTTTAAAATGTTATTTTCATTTTTGTATAAATTGTTTTGTTGTAAAATATTTTTCTTTAATTATGTGGCCAATTAAAGGTACAGTTTTTAAAATTTTATTGTCATTTTTGTATGAATTTTTTTTGTTTGTGAATCATTTTTTTTTTTTGGAAATTTTTTTATGATCTCGCACATTAAAATTTTATAATTTAAAGGATATGAAATATTTTCATAATGATTGAAGTTTTCTCTTTTCTTTATTTATTGGTCTAGTGATGAAGCAGGTTGAGTGTAAAGCTATGTTTGTTTGGAGATTTACCAATGTTATCTCATCTCTCTTGCGAATCAGACACTCATTTTCTTAATAAAAACCAGGGAGAATTACAACCAAGCGGATTCAGGCCCCAGAGATTTTCGGGCTCAAGTCGATAATCAATTAATAACTATCATTAGATTATTTGGCGTTCTTTATATTTTTTTTCATTCAACAATTTTTTTTTAAGGTAAAAGACAAAAGATTTTTATCAAATCACAAAAAGTACTTAGGATGGCATTACAATGACTAATAAGTATCACTTGAATCTGGCTCTGCTTACATTTTTAGAAAGTAAATAAATCAATATTATAATAGCAATTGAGCAAAATGCATGATAAATATTTAATTAATGGAATAGAAAAAAAGACCTATCTGTGCTGTGCTGCTGCTATAAATTCTTGAGAAATTCATTAGTGCTATGTTGTGCCGCTTCTCTCAAATTTTTGAAAAAATTGAATTAAGAGTTAGGGTTTAAATTAGATAGAGAGAGAATAGGTCCTTTTAATTTTGAATGAGTATTTTAATTTTTTTAATGGGTCAATTTATTTTAAGTTAGTTTGGACCTTCTTTAATTCTTTTTGAACTTAAAACATACTTAATATATTATACTAAACTATAATAGGAGGGGACCCCTTTTTGGATCTATTTTGAGAGGCCCTAAGCCATGGCCTGGTGGGTCTATGCCCAGGGCCGACCTTAATCAGATTTTAGAAAAGGGCAATTTTTTTTTAAAGTTTTTGGTATTAAACTTTTTTAGGATAAAAGACATAAAATTTTCAGTGGTTGGGGTCCCTCAACAAATTTTCAGAGAAATTTTGATCTAGAAAAATTTCAAAATACAGACAATTTTCTCTAGTTTGAAATTTTTTTAGTTTGTTCACAAATTTCTTTGATTTGCTCATAATTTTTTCTATGTTTTGACCAATTTCCTTTGTATTTGTAAAATTTTTCTACAAATATGATCAAAGAAATTTTACTAATCACTTCTCACAAGCATAACAACAAACACTTTCAGTGCATAATCAAACAGGTTGGAAATATACAAATCTCATTGTCAATTGCTTTGACAAGTTAGGATATACAAACCTAAAAAACAAACAATATCAACATAACTAACAACAAATGAATATCCTATTAGAAGAAATTACACCACTATTTGGTTGATGGACTTCGCAAGGCACCACAAATCACAATCAAGAAAAGAAGGTTGTATTGGATTTCTTGAAGGGAGGCAAGTTGTAGATCTTTGCCGTTAGATTCTGCCACTCCCATGGCTTCTTTCATAGTGATTCGAAATTGGAGAATCTTCTCATTGACGAGAACTAGGATCTGAAAGTCATCGATTTCAGATCACGTACACGGATACACACACACACGCATATATATAGAGAGAACGTTGGAGATGAGGTGGCGGAGTAGGAGCGACCGTTGTTGGAGATGAGTCAAAGAGAGTGGCCTATTGTTTTCAGATCTGAGATGAGGAGCGACCTTCATCGTCGAAGATGAAGATGACAAAGAAGAGGAAGAGAGAGGCCATTATCAGAGATGAGGCGACGACAGTCACGATGGCGGAAGAGACATCGGTGTTGGAAGGGGATGAGGAGGCTATGGTAAGGGAGAGGAAGAGAGAGAGAGAGAGAGAGAATGAATGTCAGAGTGGGTGTGATATGGATGTGGGTGAGAAGGAACCTTAAGCTACAAAAATATATATATTATGAATCTTTCTTATTATTAAAAGTTAGAAAGGGATACTAGACTAAATATCCCTTTAGAAAAATATTACTAAAAAAATAAAAAAATTTACGATCTCAATATAAATGTTTATAAAGTTTACCACTTATATATACTTTTTTTTTCCTTTTCTAAATTTACACTAAATTATAATTCTCCCTTAAAATTATGTACGTGATCGAATTATTAATTCAATCGCCAAGGCCAACTACACTAAACAAAAGTAGCTGTTTGGTACCCCTTAAAACATGTAACTTTTAGCTTTCGCTTAACTTATTGTTGCATGTTTGGTCGATCGACCGATTGATCTGCCATCGATCGGCGGCGACGGAGGCGAAGGAGGGGCCCTCTCTCTCCTCTCCATTCCCTCTTCTTTTTCTCTCTTTCTCTCTTTCTCTTCTCTCTCTCTCTCTTTTGGGCTGTTTGGGGGGGGGATTTCGGGGAAAAATCTTTATCCTATTAAAAGTTAGAAAGGGATACTAGACTAAATATCCCTTTAGAAAAATATTACTAAAAAAATAAAAAAGTTTATGATCTCAATATAAATGTTTATAAAGTTTACCACTTATATATACTTTTTTTTTCCTTTTCTAAATTTACACTAAATTGTAATTCTCCCTTAAAATTATGTACGTGATCGAATTATTAATTCAATCGCCAAGGCCAACTACACTAAACAAAAGTAGTTGTTTGGTACCACTTAAAACATGTAACTTCTAGCTTTCGATTAACTAAAGCTATTGTTGCATGTTTGGTCGAACTTATACATGGAACTTCTGCTTAAATTATCTTATGCGAAAAGTTATTATTGCACTATGATTGTCTAATTTGATAGAATCATTCATATATTTATAAATAATATCCTAGTAATTTAAAAGAAAAAATTAAACAAAGTTTTCTGAAAAACATGTTATCCTAATTGATCACTGGAGATAAAACCTGAGAATAAGATTTAAAATTTTGAATTCAATGCTCTTAAGAGGCCACTAAAGGTTTCTTAGGTCCGTAACTAGAAATAGGGTTAGGCTGGGTAGGAATGAAAAAAAAAAAAAGAAAGGAAGAAAAAAGAAGAAAGATAAAAATTATCCAAAAGGTATAGATAAGTTAATAATAAGAAAATTAAACTTTAAATCAAATAAAGGTTTGTCCAAGCCACTGATTATGCTATTTGGATTATTGTCACCAAATGTCCAAAAATTCCTACCAAATTAGTAGACAATATTAGTGTACCTAAAACTGAAGATGAATGTGATGAGAGGGATCACAAATTATTGCAAGCCAATGCTAAAGCCAAACTCACCCTTATTTGTGGATTAGACTCTAAGGAGTATAATAGAATTTCAAGTTGTGATTTGGCAAAAGAAATCTGGGACAAACTTGAAGTAACTTATGAAGGTACAAACCAAGTAAAAGAATCTCGTATTGATATGCTTGTTCATAATTATGAATTGTTTAAAATGAACTCTGATGAATCTATTTCAAGTATGTTTACTAGATTTACTGAAATTGTAAACTCTTTGAAATCTCTTGGCAAAACTTATACTAATAGTGAGTTGGTAAGAAAAATTCTTAGGTGTTTACCAAAGAATTGGGAAGCAAAGGTCACCGCCATTATAAAAGCCAAAGATCTCTCCACACTTGGTTTGGATGAGCTTATGAGTTCCCTTATGACTCATGAGATCACCATGAAAGGATATGAGAATGTTGAAAACAAAAAGAAAAGTGGAATTGCATTCAAAGCCTTATCAAATGAAGAAGAACATGAAAACTCCAGTGAGGATGAAAGCTATGCCATGTTTAGTAGAAATCTCAAAAAGCACGTCAAGAAAAACAATTATGGAGGAAGAAGACCTTTCAAGAAAGAGTATAATAAAGATAACAAGAAAAAGCCTATTATTTGCTATGAGTGCAAAAATCCTGGACATATGAAGATGGATTGTCCAAAATTGAAGAATCATGGAAAAGACTACAAAAAAAAACAAAAAGGCCATGGTAGCAGCTTGGGGAGAAAGTGAAGATGAAAGCTCAAGTGATGAAATTGAAAATGAAGTAGCCAACTTATGTCTCATGGCTCTTGAAGATGAAGACTCTACTCAAGATGAGGTAACTACTCTTTATGAAGAACTTGAAAGTGCATTCCATGAACTATCAAATGAATATAGAAAAGTTTGTATCAAAAATAATGCGTTGAAGAAATTTGTTGCATCTTTATCTATTAATGTAGAAGAATTAAAGAAAGAAAAAATTATTTTGAAAAATGATTTTGATACTATCTCTAATGAGAAAACTACTTTAAAAATAATGTTGATGATTTAACAAAAACATTTGAAAATTTTGTAAAAGGTAGAGATAATCTCAACATGCTTCTTGGAAATCAAAGATGCGTTTTTGATAAAGTGGGTATTGGATATGACCCTATTAAGAAACAAAAAAATCTCAATATAATTTTTGAAAAGGCACCTCTCATGACACACCCTCATATTACTTGTCATTATTGTAGAAAGAAAGACCATTATATATCTTATTGTCCATTTAAAAAGAATATGAATACGGAATTAAAAAGATTTGGATTATTAAGGGATCTAACAAAACTAATCAAGAAGGACCTAAGAAACTATAGGTACCAAAAACCAACACTTGATTGTCATTTGTAGGTTTACTTTAAGTCCAAAGCTAAAGAAGGAAAGTGGTACCTTAATAGTGGATGTTCCAGACACATGACCGGAGATAAATCATTCTTTACTAAACTATCATCGAAAGATGGAGGATTTGTTACTTTTGGAGACAACAAGAAAGGAAAAATCATCGGTATTGGTAGCATCGGTATTTCTCCTAACCCTTTTATTGAAAATGTTTTACTTGTTGATAGATTTAAGCATAACGTACTTAGTATTAGTCAATTATGTGATAAAGGTAATCGAGTTATTTTTGATAAATCACATTGTACAATTGAAATCACAAATGATCATAAAGCTTTATTCATTGGTAATCGCCATGATAATGTTTATGTTTTTCATCTTAATGATCTCTATGCCAGTGATGTTAAATGTTTATATGTTAATAATGAAAATAGTTAGTTATGGCATAGAAGACTTGGTCATGCTTATATGGATTTAATTGCTAAACTTTTGAGAAAGGATTTGGTCATTGAACTTCCAAAAATTAAATTTGAAAAAGATCATATTTGTAGTGCTTGTCAACAAGGAAAGCAAACTAAAACATCATTTAAATCAAAATCTCATATTTCCACAACTAGATCTTTACAACTATTGCATATGGATTTATTGGTCCCTCAAGAACATCTAGTCTAGGTGGTAAACATTATTGTCTTGTTATTGTTAATGATTATTCAAGATTTACATGGGTTGTGTTTTTAGCACACAAAGATGAAATATTTTCTTTTTTCACAAAACTCTGCAGTAGAATTCAAAATGAAAAAGGCTTTCTTATTTCTAATATTCGAACCGACCATGGTAGAGAACTTGAAAATGAGAAATTTGAATTGTTTTGTGATGAGCATGGTATTGGACATAATTTTTCAACACCTGGAACCCCTCAACAAAATGGTGTAGTAGAAAGGAAGAATAGAACTTTAGAAGAGATGAGTAGAACAATGCTTTCCGAAAATAATCTTCCTAAAGATTTTTGAGCCGAAGCCGTTCACACCACATGCTATATTTTAAATCGTGCATTAATTAGACCTATTCTCAAAAAAACTCCTTATGAACTTTGGCATGATAGAAAGCCCAACATTAGTCACTTGCATGTTTTTTGTTATAAATGTTTTGTGCATAATAATGGTAAGGATAACTTAGGTAAATTTAATTCAAAATCTGATGAAGCAATTTTTCTTGGCTATTCCTTAACTAGCAAAGCTTATCGTGTTTTTAATAAAAGAACTCTTGTTATGGAAGAATCTATACATGTGGCATTTGCCGAAACTAACATCTCTGCTCAAAAGCAAATTGTTAGTGATAATATAGATTTGGAACAAAATATGGAAGATTCAAGTATCTACAAAGAAGAGAACCAACCATGTAAGTTGAACAAAGAGATTGAACAACCTATTCTCCCACCTCAAGAAGAAGGAGGAAATAATGATGATTTGCCAAGAGAATGGAAGTTTGTTCATAATCACCCTAAGGATTTAATCCTAGGTGACCCTACAAAAGATATTGAAACTTGCTCTTCACTTAGAAATATTTGTAGTAACTTGGCTTTTCTCTCACAGATTGAGCCTAAAAACTTTCAAGAAGCCGAATTCGATGAACATTGGATGATAGCTATTCATGAAGAGCTTAACCAATTTGAGAGAAACAAAGTGTGGGAACTTGTGCCAAAACCTAAAGATTATACCATTATCGATACGAAATGAATCTTTCGAAATAAGCTTGATGAATCCGGCACAATTATAAGAAACAAGGCTAGACTTGTTGCACAAGGATACAATCAAGAAGAAAGTATTGATTTCGATGAAACATTTGCTCCGGTTGCTAGATTAGAAGTCATTCGCATGTTACTTACATTTGCATGTTTTAGAGATTTCAAACTTTATCAAATGGATGTAAAAAGTGCCTTTCTTAATGGTTTTATAAATGAGAAAGTTTATGTTAAACAACCCCAAGGTTTTGAGGATCATACTTTTCCAAATCATGTTTTTAAACTATCAAAAGTTTTGTATGGTTTGAAACAAGCACCTCGTGCATGGTATGAAA
Organism: Camellia sinensis; assembly: GCF_004153795.1. NCBI lineage: Eukaryota > Viridiplantae > Streptophyta > Magnoliopsida > Ericales > Theaceae > Camellia > Camellia sinensis. The sequence goes on from NW_021026229.1 coordinate 994,794, forward strand.
ACGATTAAGTAAATTTTTGATTGAAAATAATTTTTCTAGAGGAATGATTGACACCACTCTTTTTGTTAAAACTTAAAATGATGATTTACTTATTGTGCAAATATATGTGGATGACATTATATTTTGTGCTACTAATGAAACCTCGTGTAAGGAATTTGCTAAGTGTATGCAAGGTGAGTTTTGAGATGAACATGATGGGAGAGCTAAATTATTTCCTTGAGCTTCAAATCAAACAATGTAAAGAAGGAATTTTTATCAACCAAGCTAAGTACACAAAAGAACTACTCAAAAAGTTTGGTATGTGTGACTCAAAAATAGCTGGAACACCTATGAGCACATCCATTAAGCTAGACAATGATGAAAAATGTAAGTCCATTGATCAAACAAAATATCAAGGTATGATTGACTCACTTCTTTATTTAACTGCAAGTAGACCCGATATTATGTTTAGTGTTTGTATGTGTGCTAGATATTAATCAAATCCTAAGGAATCACATCTCAGTGCTGTTAAAAGAATTTTTAGATATTTTGTTGGCACTCAAAATTTGGGACTTTTTATCCTAGAGATGTTGCATTTGATTTAATTAGTTACTCGGATGGCGACTTTTCTAGATGCAAACTTGATAGAAAAAGCACCAGTGGCATTTGTCACTTTCTTGGTAACTCATTAGTATCTTGGTTTAGCAAAAAATAAAATTCTGTTGTTTTATCAACGACAGAAGCTGAATATATAGCTTCCGAAAGTTGTTGTGCCTAAATACTTTGGATGAAACAACAATTGGAGGACTTTAATTTGCATTATAATCATATCCCTATTAAATGTGATAATACTAGTGCCATCAATTTAAGCAAAAATCTAGTTCAACACTCACGAGCAAAACATATTGAAATTCGACATCATTTTTTAAGAGATCATGTTCAAAAGGGGATATTGTACTTGAATTTGTAAACACTGACAAGCAATTGGCGGATATTTTCACAAAACCCCTAAGTGAGGATCGCTTCAATTTTCTTAGTGGCGAGCTGGGAATGTCGATTTCGACTTAAAAAGTTTTGTTATGATTGTGAAACTTGAATTTTTGTTAAAATGATATATGTGTATTGCTGCATTGATATGGAAACATTTATATCAGTTGAATGTTCTCAAGTCCTTCATACATTTATTCTCCTTAACAGTTTTTTATTCTCAACTATGTAATTTTTTTTGGTTTTGCATCTTGAGGTAAAGTTAACTTTGCATACATTGTTTTTTTTTTTAACCCTCATGGTATTTTTTTTTGCATTATCATTCCAGCAACACTAACATCCCATTAAGTTTAATTTCTGCTGGTATTATTTTATTTTATTTATTTTATTTAATTTTTATTTTGCTACTAGGCTTAATTTCTTTTATTTTTATTTTTTTCTCATTATTATTTTTTGTTTGGACTTAATTTTCTTATTTTTTTTCTGTTTTTTAATTTCATTTTTCAGCACTTAAACATAAAAACAAAAACAAATCAAAATACAAATATTTACATAAAAAAAAAACCCTTCATTTTTTTTACGGCCACACGCCGATCAAAATAAACATACAAAAAAAAAAACCCTTAATTTTTTTTCGGCCATATGCCGATCTTACTTACTCGCTCTTCCATCGTTTTCTTCTTCTTTTTATCACCTTGGGCGACCCTTGACGCCCCTACCCCCGTGTTTTCGTCGAGAGCAACGACTCCCCACTGATTATCAAAGGCCAAGAATGACATTGCACCAAATCGGGCCATGGAGGTGGTCTTCCGTTTAAGCTCTTTATTTTCGGCTTTCAGTGTGCCTATTTCTGCTCGCGCATCCTTGTACATGTGTTGGAGCAAAAAGAGTTGGGCGTTAACCTGATAGAGCTCACTCGTTCTACTCTGCAATCGGTGAGCCAATTTTGTGACTGCCGTCACCGTCTCCATACAGGACGTTAATGTGAAATGATTTGCTTCTATGTCAGATTGAGCTGCCATGATTTGCTCAATCGACATCATAAGAAGGTTAGGAAGAGGAATGACAGGAAGAGTAGGAGTAAAGGCACTCGGTCTAGCAGAGCTTATGGGATCATTCAGGTCCGAAAATAGAGTGAGGGGACGGGATGAGGAAGCCATGGTTTAGAGGTGAGCGATGTAAAAGAAATGAGTTGTAGAGAAATACAAGAGAACAGACTGAGGTTTGGCCTCCTCCGTTCATTTTTTTTTTTTTTTTTGTATCTCGATGAGGAAGAAGAACAGAAGAGAGTGGTGAAGAAGAGATAGAAGAGAGTGAGGTGAAGAAGAAGAAGCAAACGAGTGTGATTAAGAAGAAGGCTGAAGAGAAGAGGCTGAAGAAAAGAAGACAAGGAGGAAGAGATAGCCGAGGTGAGCGGCAATCGAGGAGAGCTGCTTTTGTCGGTCGGCTGACGCAAAAGAGAGGCCGCGTGTTCGATGCAATTTTCAACAAAAAAGAGAGGTGCGGGTGATTCATATATATATATATATATATGTATATATATGTTTTGATTATCTATTTTTTGATGCCATTTATCACTATCATTTTCCTCTTCCTCCTTCTCCAGATTTTGATCCATGATTTCCTTTTGATAAAGTCACAGCGGGAGAAATATGATGTTATGTATTATGATATTATTTTCAAATTATGGTATTATTTGAAAACTAATCTGATGATTATGTATTTATAGTTTGATATCTTAGTCTCATATCATGTCTCTAATTAAAGCCTATTTATTACACATGTGCTAACCTATGTATTTAGAAATAAATTCAGGGAGCATGACTTTAGGGGGAGCTTTTTTTACTCCCAAATCAAATCAAAACATCATTTTGTGCCATCATAAAAAATAGGGAGATTGTTAGGCTTATTTATTTTGATGATTTATTTAATTATGTTTTAATTTATTTGGAAGAAGAAAATAGAATCAAAATTTATTTTGATAATTTATTTGAAAGTGAAAAATATAATCAAAATTTATTTTGATGATTTATTTGAAAGAGAAAAATATAATCAACATTTATTTTGATGATTTTATGTTTTAATAAAATGAAATTTTATTTTGTCCCATTATTTTTCACCTAAACCTTTATCCTAAATGTTGTTAGAATGTATTTAATATTTGATTGAATCAAGAGTTCAAACAGTCCAAAAAATAGAGGTTCAAACAGCCTAGTACAACAACAGTTCAAAAGGTTCAAGTGGAAGATATTCAAATTTGTAATAATGGAGTGGAAGATATTCAAATTAGTCATGATGGAGTACAACGGCTATAAATTCAAATGACTACAACGGCTATAAACGGATATAAGTTTCATTATATATACCAAAGTCTCTAATGTAAACAAGTTACAAAAACCTGAAAATATTCTTGATCTATAATCACTCACATCTATTCTCAGAAATTATACACTAAGGTCTCGTTTGGGAACAGACTAATTTAGTAACTTTTTGGCTATTTGGCTAAAATATAAGTTAAATAAAACTTGTATGTTTGGGGTGAGTTTTTAGCTTTTTACGAAAAGATGTGCAAAAAGTGGAGAGAAAAGAGAATCTTTGACTTTTTGGTATGGGTTGTTAGCTTTTTGACTAATTTAGTAACTTTTTGGCTTTTTGACTAAAAGGAATGGTTCCCAAACGAGGCCTAAGCCTTATAGCTTTAAGCTCATCTTTCCTGTGTGAGGTTTACAGAAAAACCAGAGCTTCATTTTTATATCTATTTTTGAGAGATAATTCTTGTAGCTTTCTATGAAAGCAAAAACATCTTCATTTCAACATTGTAAGAGTGTAGTACATTCAGTGTTCTTGGCTTAGAAAGTCAGTGTAAAATCTGTAGAGGATTGCTCCATCTGTGAAAAGGTTGCTAGCACCCTGTGAAGCTAGAGTATAGTAGAAAATCTCAAGTGAAGCTTGAGGAGTGGACGTAAGCCGAGTTGAAGCCGAACCACTATAAATTTGTTTGCTTCTCTCTCCCTTATCTCTTTATCTTATTTTAAATTACCATAGCTATATTTCACATTTTTACTGTGCTAAAATCATTAACTAACATAGTTGTTAAGACATATGTGTTAATTATTTTTATTTCATTAACTACATTTATCTATTGTGCTTGTCATAATTTTTATTAGGGTATTATTAATTTTAATTATAAAAATCTAATTCAGCCCCTCTCTTAGGTTGTCTTTTTGGGTAATACGTACTCTCTCTAACAAGAACCAAAGAAGAAGCTAGTAAAAGAAAATAGGAAAAATGTAGACAAATAGAAAAATAATGCGTGGATAGATAGGGGGGCAGATAAATAGAAATGTAGGGGTAATATGGCCTTTGTTCATTTAGTTTCAAAAGAATAGACTGTGGAACTATATACAAAATCTATTTTTACATACCTATTTATTTCCGTGCATATATTTAATAAAATTTATTTAAATAACAATTATATCTTGAAGTAAAATAATTATAATGGACATTAAAACACAGCTTTAATATTATATTCAAATCTTCTTTATACACATCTTTTAAAAATAAAAAATTACATTAAAAAAAATACTAAATTGATATTGTAGATATCATAACATTTAGACTTATTTTATTTGTTGTAAATTATTTTTATTAAAATATTTTTTGCATTTTGTGATATTTGACCATATAATATGTTAATAAAATAATTTTTAACAAATTATTTTATATTGGATCATGTAAAATCATTTATAAAATTATATTTAATAAGTCATTTACTACATTATGTTTTGATTTATTTAAAAATATTTTCTAACAAATATTCTCATCTCATAATGTGTTTGCCATGTTTAAACTTTTCTATGACATTTAAAATGTTCTGAATAAAAAAAAAATAAAATGATTGCAATCAAACAAATTAAATATATTTACATTAAAATAAATTTAATTTATAAAATCTATCTTAAAATCACTATGATTTATTTTATTAATTTTCATTTGAGATAATAGAAAAGGTGTTGATAAGTTTTTCTTTTTTGACAAGTATTTTTTTTTTTAAATATTGAAAGTACTTCTATACTTTGACTGCATAATTATTTGGTATATACATTTGTCGGGGCCGAATAAATGTGTGCTCAGAAGAGGTTCAAACAGGATGCTGAGAATGCTGGTGAGGCTAACTTGGCATGGCCAAACCCATTTGAACAAGAGCAAGGCCAAGTAGAATCCAGCCTGCAGGCTGAGTATGCCGAAAAGCTTCTAACGTACCTGGGGGTCCCAGATATGATGGCGAAAGGTGATGATGAGAAGGTGGGCCCTTGGAGAACAATATAAAAAGGAGAAGCGTCAGTCAAAGAGAGGTATGTGAGAATACACAAGATAACTTGAGATAGAAGTAAAGTAGAGAGGATACTGACTTGTTCGTCGGAATGTTAATTCTGGCACCCTCGACTGTAGTGTTCATCCCTTTTTTCAGGTAGCAATCAGAGGATCAAGAGCATCTAACTGGATCCAAGAGTATTTCCAAACCACTTTACCACAGTTGGTGCCGTTTGTGGGAATACTCAAGTACGTTCATGGCAGGCGGGAGAGATGATCCTTCGATAGTTGCTAACGATATTACACCAAGAGATGACATTACTCCAAGAAACATGCTTGGACAGGAGAATATCATTGCACGAAGGGCCCTAAACTTTGACCCAGTAGCTCAAACCTCACTCTCAACTTCTGTGCAGGAGACTGTGCAGACGATCATGGATCAAGCAAAATGAAACGAACAGCATCTAGAAGATATGATGGCTAAGAACGAGCACTTACGTAAGGAATTGGCTCTGGAGTTAGCCAAATCCCAACAGGCCGCAAATGGTTAAAAACATCCATACCAATCTCCTCAGTAAGATCATCCCATTTGAATTTACTCAAGTACTTGATATTCCAAAGATCATAAAAGAACGCTGACCTTTTCCTCCCACCTAAACATGAAAAAAATAATAATAAAAAAATTTGAAACCCAAAAAAAAAAAAAAAAAAAACTTCATTCCATAACGAATAATGTACTTGCTACAAGCCTACAATCACTTCGCATGTTTAACCCCAAAAAATGTTATCAAGCTCACAAAATAAAGGACACAAGGCACCAAAAAACATGAGCCAACACAGAATCAATTTTAGACCCTAAGCATAGCCCACTTTGCCTGTTTCACTTAATAAAGTAGCTAGAAATTCATCATAAGTATAAAATCCAGGAAAAAAATAAGCTAATTAAGCTCGGATGAAAAAATAATCTACAATATACCTATTTGTTCACCATTTAACATCTTTGCAACCCTCTTGGAAATACTTCTTTTAGAAAATTCAACCCACCTGTACACACCAAAGGCTATTATATGATTGTACATTCGTAATAACTATCTGCCACATTGATATAAAACTAGAACAAAAAAAGTAAAGACAATGTCAAAATATTTCTCCTTTTGGAGAAAAACACTTCACAAATAATCTTTTGGGGAGGTCAATGTATTGATTGTATGTTCGAACATACTATATGCTCTATGAAACTAAATAAACTGGATCTGTTCGGCATATAGCATTAAGCCATTAAGAAAGTTAATCACAAACCCTTCCGAAAATTCTACTCCTCGAAATCCACCAGCTCGTTTACGATGCACCTGAGCCACAGGATCTGTACATAAACTAATGTGAGGAGTTGAGTACTTCAATTGGTAAAGTACAAACAAGATAGCTACATGATACTGTATGACTTCAAATGTAAAATAAAAGTTGTACAACAAAGACACATGAACAATTAAATGATTGATGATCGCTTGCAAAGTTTGCATCATTTGGTTTTTAAAAAAAAAAGGTACTTGTGTGAACCTTCAGGTGTAAGGTAAATTCTTTGAATTTCTCCATACTGAGAGAGAATCTGTCGTAGCTTCAAAGGATCCATGTGTGGAGGAATCCGACTTAAGTAGCAAACCCCACGTTTGTCGGCCATTGCAGCTTCCTTTAATAACTGTCTCTTCCTTTTCTTCTTCCTATTTTCTGTCCTTTCATCGCTGGATTTCGGGTTTGCTTCCTCTAGCAGAGTGGTTTTATTTGCCTCTTGCTCTACCTCAACCATTCTAATTTGATACAAACAACATGAGTAAAACAAACAACTGCACTAAGCCCTTTGAAAAAACCACAAAATGATGCCTAACAATAAGGATACTAACCTTTAAAAGTATCAAATAACTACACTGTAAAAGTACAAATTCATATATTAACATAAAAGAGATGCCAATTACAGAAAAATCTAGAATTTTACGTAGGCCAAGCAAGCATTCACAGCACCCAAAGAAAAAAAAAGAAGATTTCTTTTGAAGCATATGGCTCAAAAGCTAAATAAAAACTGAGAAACAAAACCAATATAATCTCATAAAGCCAGTATCAAGCCAAGTACATATGAAAATAAAATTCAAAGACACATGAACCCATTTAAATTACATGTTTCCTTCCAAAAGCCAAATCAAGAAAGTGGATTGATCTGGCCAACCCCACATAGTTGTTACATCCTGGGCAGTTGAGATGGGTTTACTTGCAAATGTCCACTAGTTTAACATATCAATTTGACAGTGATACTAAGTGAAAGATTGATCTATCTAACCCTCAATGAGTTGCCTCCCAAACACTGAGTTAATCAATTTGTGCTGTTCAAACTACAATAATTTGACAATAAATTTTTTTTTCATTCAATTTATAACCTAGACTTTCAATTGCAATAATTGCAGTTCAGCCAGGCCTTTTATCAAACACTTTCAAAACATATGATTTGATAAAATAAAATTAATTCTTGTAAAAAATAGCAAACAAAGAAAGAAAATAAAGGAAAATAATTGCTTTTATAGTCAATTACGAACTACAAAACACCAAGATCGTACAAACCCCAAAAAAAAATATATATATATATTAAAATTAAAATTAAAAAAAGAAAAGAAAAAGGAATATGTGTTGAAGCTTAATCGCGCATGCATATATTTATATATGTGTATATTTAGATACATCAGTGTGTTTGTGTATGTAATGATTACCTGTAATCTTTGGTGGTCGTTGACAGCGGAGACGTGGCGGTTGCGCGGCCGTGGAGAGAGCGATATAGCTTATTTTGGGAAGTTGGTTAAAAGTAACTTTTTGACTTTTAACCAAGCTTTTTTGCTTTTTCAAAGTCATTTGGGAAATGGTAAAAAATGACTTTTTGACTTTTTTAGTTAATAATTTTTAATATTGTCATATCATCATGGCATGCTGTAAAATGACTAAAATACCCCCTTCCCATTTGCAATTTACAGAATTTCACTTACTCTCATTGTCTAGCTCCTTAATTGAATAAAATGGCTTGTGCATCTGGGAAACTTGTACACTGTGACATACATATCACAGATATGCAAAGTTTTTTTGTTTTTTTTTTAAATAAAATAAAATAAAATAAAAATTCAAAATATTTCATTTTTACCTTTAAATGTCTTCCATAAAAATAAAAATACAAATTGTATAAAAATTCGTTCAAACAAAAAAAAAAAAGCCATTGTCTTATGATATTCAGCTTCCAGCTTCCCAAATGGGTTTTAGAACAAAAGTAACTCCTCATATGTAAATAAAAAATAAAAAAACTATTTTAAAAAATAAAAATTGTATATATAAATCATCATAAAAATAAAAAGAAAAATACAAATAAAAATTCACTAGGCCAAAATAACTCCTCATATGTAACCATATATATTATTCGTAAAGATTAATTACAGCCGTAGCTCATGGCGATTTTGCACCAACACATTTCTAATAGATTTTCTAAATTCATTCATTTCTATATCATCATCACCCGCTGGATCAAGCTCATCATCATCATCATCACCAACACCCGCTGCATTGGGCATGTCGTTAAAAATAAAATGTTCCGCATTAGCAACCATGTTGAATGCTTCATCTTCGTCTGAGTTGTGGCATATGAAATTATGTAGTGCCATTGAAGCCCCAACCAATTGCACTTGCACTTTCCCGAAATCATACCGAGGCATGTTATGTAGAAAACCCCAGCACGCTTTCCACACTCCGAATGTACGTGCAATTGCACTCCTTAACGAGGAGTGCACCGTGTTAAAAACTTCGTTCGCGTTGCTTGCTCGTCCAGTCACACGGAACTGTTCTTGGTGATACCGACATCCCTTAAACGGTGCAAAAAAGCCTTTCTGATTCTTGTACCCTGCATCAACAAGGTAATACTTTCCTGTGTGTGTCCAAATAATTTTAATTAGGAACCTTAGTTAATAAAAAGACAATAAATCAATCATGATATTGAACAGTGCCACTTCATTTTACCGTCTACTGGGTGTGGGAATTTTTTCGCCGGATCTTGGGTAACTTCGTTAAACACTCTACTGTCATGCATACTACCCTCCCAGCCGCAGGAGATAAAAGTAAAACACAAGTCAAAATCGCAAACTGCAAGGATATTTTGCGTGTGTCGTCCTTTACGACCAAAATATGGCGGTGCCTCACGCGGCTTCAAATTTGCCTCCACGTGTGTCCCATCCAACGCCCCAATACAGTCCTGCGTGCTCACATAATGCAAACATGGCATAAGGGACTAGTAAAATTACATTTTGGACATACACAACTATTTTGACACATGGCAAATTAACGAACGTGTTACACCTCACCCTGAATGGCAAATATTTCGGTTGTGACTCCAAATATGGATGTCTACTATTTTGAGGCCTCGTCGGTTGGCAGTGGGCTCGTGTAAATTCCTTCATTGCTCTAAGAACACGCTTAAAATGACGCCACACTGTCTCCCCTGAGTGTTGGAAGCGGTCTTCAATATCCCAACTTGGGAAGCCTCGCAACACGTATATAAACATCCCCACGCTCTCAACTACATCAATACCATGCGGACGCTGCGGGAGTTCGAGACCAAAATCGGCTACTAATGTGTTACACAATTTTATGAACACATCCCTTGGCATCCTAAAATTACGCTGAAACGCTTCTTCTCGACCTGTAAGCATCTCCTGCATCCATAATCTCCCAGTCAACGCAGATGTGTGAAATGGAGTCCTGTCAACGTATGCGTACTCATTGGCCACGCGTGCAATTTCTAGCCAAATCATTGATGTTGTCATTTCCATCTCTCCGATTGTCTCTCGTATCCACGTATTAATTTGGCCATTGCACACAACACCTGTGCTATTACCCACTTGTGGATCCATTAATGCTGTATAACAAATTCAACCAAGAAAAAAAAGAAACAAAAAAAGAAAAAAAAAAGGGTGATTCCAATGCATAACGTATGTTACTCTTGCAACCATGCAAGCCTATTGGAATCAAATTTCAATAACAAAAACACACCTTTACTAGGGGAACGTCAGCTGAAGTGTGAATATCTGAATTGCCACTGAAATTGCTTACTCTTGTGATGCGCATGTATTGGACACCCCTGTGTACAAATAAATAGGGAGGCTTCCCCAACTACAAATTCATTCCTGTGGGCACGTGAATACCTTGGCCAAGTATTTGTACACTATCACATGGGCAACTGTATCCCCCTTTAGCAGAAATATCAATTCACATAACTTTTACAAAAAGTATAAGATTCCAATTGCAGTCAGCATGTACAAATAGGTTTCAGTTTTTGGATTTATATTAATTTTTTAATTGAGAACATGTCTGTTTTTTTTTTTTTTT
>NW_021026231.1:9558-101840 GCF_004153795.1 Camellia sinensis
GAGATAGAGTCTCTCTCTTTATTTTGGGGGCGTTACAACTTGGTATCAGAGCGTACCGGGTTCGAATACTTTGGGTACGTGGGAAGTGATTAGGATCACAATGGGTTTGTCTCGCTTGATAGAGACTTAGATGTAGTGTCATATGCTATGTGCTTAATTGATAACATGTTTATGTGACTATGTGGGTATGGAATGTAGTTTCTAGGATGTTGATCGGATCCTTGGGTTGCTGGGAGTCTTTTTGGAAAAGCACGTGATCAATGTTGTTTCTGACCGGAACTCTAGTAACGCCTCGGGACTATCATTATCCGGAGATGAAATTCGTAAGTGCTTATGTGTTTATGTGCTTACGTGGAGTGAATTATAGTTGTCCATATAGCGATCCCGGTTGTCCCTTTACTGTTCTGTTGTATTCCGGACTCGATTCCGTGGAGTTGGTAGTTGTATCTATCTTGTTGCTATCCTTTAAATCCATTGTTTGAGTTTTAGGATGTTTATGGGCTTGTGTTGAACAGGTGGGTTAAGCCTTGGTCTATATCCTTGTTGCCCAGGTTTTTGGTGTTACGCTCGAGCGGAGTTTGGTTTCTAGTTCAGCGCTCGAGCGGGTGTTCTGGAGCTCGAGCGAAGATTGCACACTCCCAGTATTTCGTGTCCCTGCAAAACTTCTGCAGATGTGTTTTCTACACTCGAGCGGGTTTTATGCGCTCGAGCGGGTAGAGCTCGAGCGGGATTATTGGCGCTCGAGCGGGTAGTACTGTCTTAGTGAGGCTTCTGGGAGAGGGAGATTTGCGCTCGAGCAGACTGGTTTTCTCGCTCGAGCGGATGTACTTTATTCCTGTGTCTTGGCGCTCGAGCGGGCCTTATTGCGCTCGAGCGTGTCCAGATTTTGTTCTTGACGCTTGAGCATTGTGTTTTCCGCTCGAGCAAAAATGTCGTATATCAGTTGGTTGTGGGGTAGTTTTAAATCACTTTTTCTCATTCTTTCTCTTACTTTCTAAAAAGATATTTTGAGAGCCTCTCTCTCTAGAAACTCCCTTCTCTCTAGGGTTTGATCTAGTTAGAGTTTTTCCTTTCCCTTTGCCCTTTGTAAAGGTTGTGTTGATCGTCGAGGGCTCCGTTTTGATCCGTGAATCTTGGAGTTTGGAGCATCTTGGTTTTCTACATTTTCTCCTCTTGGGCTCCGAATTTGAGGTAGGGATTCCTACTCACTCTTATGGTCTTTAACATAGATTTTTTTTTGGTGATTTTGATAAAGTGTTGAAGTTGGGGAATTTTGGGACTTAGGGTTTCAAAATGTCAAAGAGGGTTTTATTATTTTGATTCTAAAATGAGTATTTTGGATTTCAAAATAGTGGTATTGATGTTGGTCGTTGATATATGGACCATTGGGTCAATATTGAAAAATGGGGGAGAAAGCCCTAATTCGTTGTGTAAATTAATTGGTGTAATTAATTTGGGAAAAGTGTTGGTATTTGGAATCGAGTTGGAAATAATGAAATTGACTCAGTATATGGTAGAATAGTGGAGTTGGATTTGTTAATCGCTCACTTTTGAAAACATTGATATTTTATCTGTTGGAGCTTTTATTATCTGTTTAGAAATAATTGCTTGGGCTATCGGTGGAGGGTAGTTTTGATTGTTGTAGACAATGCATGATGATTAGGCAAACTAAAACTAATCAATTGGTTATGTCATAGAATATGACGGTTGGTAGAATACATTAACATTATGTATTGATTGATTGTGCATATGACCTATGTGGATATACATTGTGTGTGGGGGGGGAGGAGATAGGGGATGTACTCCACAGTTTAGGGGAAGATAGGGGATGGACCTCTAAACCGGATATTGTTTGGGAGGAGATAGGGGATGGACCCTACTGATACAGCTCATATGCTTGTCAGATAATGTGTTGATACAGCTCATATGCTTATCATTAGAAGTGTTGATATAGCTAGTATGCTTATCTGTTAAAATGTGGATACAGCTTGTATGCTTATCTGTTGAGATGATGATACAACTAATATGTTTATCTATTGAGAAATGGAAAATGTTTAATATGAGTTACTGTCTCATAGAAATGGTTGGCCAGGTTCTGAGCCATTGATATAAATTGTGAAACTGTTAAGAAATGGAGAGTGGAATGAAACATAATCGCAGTGATTATAAAATGGAAATGGGTTATGAATTGATTTATAGAAATTGAACATTCATCAATTGCTAATGTCTTAGTTATTGCTCACATTGTGTTTAGCATATCTCTACTGGGCGTTGGCTCACCTTATATGGGACATTATTTTCAGGTACAGGTAGCATGCCACCTCCAAGGAGATAGCTTGGATGATGATGAGAGTTGAAGACTCTTTTGTTCATTTTGTTTGTATTACATGTATATCAAGCCAAGGGCTTATTTTGTATAGAGTTAGCACTCTTCTTTTGTGTAACCAGGTGTTGACTTGGAAAGGTTGGCTCACCCTATATGGGACATTATTTTCAGGTACAGGTAGCATGCCACCTCCAAGGACATAGCTTGGATGATGATGAGAGTTGAAGACTCTTTTTAGTTGTTTTATTTGTATTACATGTATAGCAAACCAAGGGCTTAATTTGTATAGAGTTAGTACTCTTCTTTTGTGTAACCAAGTGTTAACTTGGAAAGCTGTAAGCCTATAGGGCATTTGCTTTTGTTGTTAACATGTAATACCATTGTAAGAACTACTTTGATGAATAGAAGTGGTTAATCTAATTTGTATAATGTATGTCTAAAGTGATGGATTTGTGTATTTATTTTGAGGCGTGACAACTTGGTATCAGAGCGTACCGGGTTCGAATACTTTGGGTACGTGGGAAGTGATTAGTATCACAATGGGTCTGTCTCGCTTGATAGAGACTTAGTAGTAGTGTCATATGCTATGTGTCTAAGTCGATAACATGCTTATGTGACTATGTGGGTATGGAACGTAGTTTCTAGGATGTTGATTGGATCCTTGGGTTTCTGGGAGTCTTGTTGGAAAGGAACTTGATCAATGCTGTTTCTAACCGGAACTCTAGTAATGCCTCGGGGCTATCATTATCCGGAAATGAAATTCGTAATTGCGTATGTGATTATGTGCTTACGTGGAGTGAATTACAATTGCCCATGCATTAGGACGCGAGTGTTATAGCTTTGGCACATCTGTGAATGTGCTAATAGTCTTGGTTACCTTTATTAGGATGTCAGGATGAGGGCGTGGTAGGCGTGGCAGGCGTGGTAGGCGGGAAATGCCTTTACCGGACGACATTCCGGCAGTGCAGGAGGGTGTTGGTCAGGCCAATGTGGCCGAGCCAGCGGGTCAGCAGGCTATGGGTGCCTTGGCCCGAGAGATAGCGGGAGCTTTGGGTATTCTCAAAGCTGAGAATCAAGTTACTGAGGGGGGACCTTCTTTCTTGAAGAGGGAGTTCTTCCGGTCTAACCCGGACGAATTTGTTGGGGATCCGAAGGAGCCACTTAAGGCTGACGAGTGGTTGGAACAGATAGAGAAGACGTTCGAGATGCTTGGCATCGAGGACGGGGCTTTAAAGGTGACCTTGGCATCCTTCCAACTGAAGGGAGATGCGGGTCAGTGGTGGAAGCACGAGAAGGGTCGTGTTGGTGGTGTGTGGGAGGCTTTTGTGAACACCTTCCAGGAGAAGTTTTTGTCTTCAGCTGGTAGGGAGAAGCTGAGGGAGTAGTTTTGCCAGCTTAAACAGCAGGGCTTGTTAGTGGCCGAGTTTGAGGCTACTTTAACCAGTCTGTCCAGGTTTGCACCTGAACTTGTGGCGTCCGAGGAACGCCGTTGCTTTGAGTTTGAGCGGAAGCTGAGGCGTGGGCTCAAGTTGAGGATTGGAGGGTTGTTTATCCGGGAGTATAGACGTTTGGCTGATGCTGCAGCTCACATGGAGCTCATGATGCAGGAGGAGGATGAGGGGCAGAGAGGCTCCAAGAGGAGCCAAGACGGTCAGGGTGATGGTAGGAGACAGAGGGGTCCCAACCCTTAGCAGTCTCAGGGTGGTCTGGCTAGGTCTCAATGTGAATATTCACATTGTAAAGTATAAATGTCCACATCACCAAATTACTAATCGTTCAAAAAATATTTGTAAGGGTAAAAATATCCATAAAATACTGTAAATATGATAATTGAGATTTGGTAGATCAAATATTCAAATAATAAGATTTATTGGAACACAAAAATATCTTATGGACTAATTGAGATACAAACACTTGAAAAAATATTTTCTAATAAATATCCCTAAAAATTACCACTCATTTTATTTAGTCTTTGTTTGGGAAGAGCTAAAATAGCCTAGCTATTTGGCTATTTTAGCTTGACTTTTTTAGCCATATTTGGTTTTTGTTTTTGCCTTTTTTTTGACTTTTATGAGAGAAAAAGTATAATGATTATGATTTGGATGTGACATTTTATCTTATTAATTTTTACAGCCAATTTTGTCTTTTGTATTTTTTTAACCTAAAAGCCAAAACCAAACATAGCTTTAAAATATTAAATTTTATTTTTTAGTTTCTTTTCAAAAATTAAGAAATAAAATCATATGAATTTACTATTTTGTCTTGTTTTAAAATTTATTAATAACATAAAAAGTATAATTATGAAAATTAACATTCTCAAAAAAATGTACTATTAAAGAGTAATTTAAAAAAATTAATATTTTTTAAATGTAATAATTATACTGTGTTTGGTAGAGTTTTCGAAAATTAATTTTACATTTATATTTGAATGCTATGTTTGGTTTGAATTTTCAAATCACAATTACAAATCAATTTTAAAATACATTTTGAAAACATGTTTGGTGAAGAAGACAATTTTTGAATTTTTAGTCTACCTAGTCATCTGCTCGGACATCCTCTCGGATGTCCAGCCAATTGACCAAAACAATAATTATTTTATTTTTTTTTAATTTTCTTGCAATTGCCAATCGTCACCCGTTATTTAGAGAGAAAAAAAATTATATTTGTTTTTGATATTTTTCAAATATACAAATTATTTTTTTAGACAAAAATGACAAATTATTTTTTGAATTAAATTTTAAAAAGAGTTTGGTTATAAATTTTCAATTGAGTTTTAATTTGTGTGCGTGGTTATGAGTTATAATTTTTTTTTGAAACTAAGTTTTGAATTTTTTTTTAAAACTAATAACGAAACAGCTTTCCTCATTTCATATGTCACATCAAAAATTCAAAACTCAATTTAAAATTCATAATCAAACAAATTTTCTTTTTTCAAATTATAATTCCAAAACTCACAAATTTAAAATACAACTCTATTTTTAAATCATAATTCTAAAACTCTACAAAACGCTACCTAATTTTTTTTGAAAAAATTGAATCAAAACTGAAAATTTTGTATATATAAAGGAGCATGATGATGAAAAATTGATGTGCAAAAAGGCTTGTACAAAAAAAAAAACACCTTTAAAAATGAAAAAAATTGATAATGTTTTCAGTTTTAAAATTGAAAAAAATTGATAATATTTTCGATTTTATTAGATAGTTGAATCAAACCAGTAAGTAGAAGGCAAAAACGTTGAATCTCATGCTCTGTTTTTTTATTAGTTAGTGAAACAATTATCTGAAATATTACTATGCAAAATTGATAATGTTCTCAGTCTTAAAAATTGAAAAAAACAGATAATATTTTCAGTTTTACTAAATAAAACTTATTGGTTCAAAAAATCTTAAATAGGACCTGAGCAACCATAACATTTGTAAATAGGATTTTTAGGTAATTAACTCATTTTTAAAAAATAAGAATAAACCAAACAACACTTTTTATTTTTTGCTAATTTTTGAGAATATTAAATAGCATGGAGTAATATTCTAAGACCCCTAAATAATTTCTCCAAATAAATAGTTAAAATATTATTTTTGATAAGTAAAATTGTTAAAAAATATATATATATATATATATATTTTAGTAATTAAACTCAATGTAGGTGTACCATTGAGTTTAATAACTAAGTTACATTTTTACAGACAGTTATACTTAACAAAAATAGACAAATAATTTAGATTAAATATAAATCAAACGATTACAATTTAAATGAATAAAATTAAAAATTTATTTTGTTGTACTAGTAATATTAAAGTGTCTGTGCTTAATCTAATACAAATGTTTAGGAAAGTGAACAAAAAAAATCCCAAGTATAAAAAGCATTTTTGTTGTCAGTAAAAATAATAAAAAAAAGTCACTCAACTTTGTCCCTAACAAAAAAATAAAATAAAAAAGCCACTGAATTTTCTGAATGGATAAATTTTTTTTAGATTCTACCAAAAAAAAATTCAATATTTCAAAAATTAATTAAAAAAATCAACTCCAAACATTTAGTTGTCGAGAATTTTATTATACATACCTTATACCATATGCATTTCTACTTATATTATTTTTTTCTTTAGTTATTATACATACCTTATACCACATGCATTTCTACTTATGTTATTTTTTTCTTTAGTTATGACCACTTTTATTCTTTAGTTATGATATTATTTTGAGATATTTCATTATGATTGTTTTTATGTTAAGTTATAACTTTTTATTTTATTTTATTTTATATAGTTATGATTCAGAAAATATAGAATTATATTATTTTCTTCTATAATTATAACGTGCATATAATACACACCTTTTGTAGGGTGTGTACCATAATCTTACTCTTTAATTGTAGTTTTGCATTATTTTATTTGAATGAACAATGAATAAAAGAAAATATTTTTTTTTTTACTTTGTGTCTAAAAAAAAATTAATGTTATAATCTTGTTTTATTTTTTTTTATAGTAGTGAGAAAAAAAAATTGGGATTTTTATTGAAAAGTCCAATTTAGAAGTGTTTTAACCCAAGAAGTCCATGAAGGAATTTTTTAACCCATTTAGTCCCATGTATGTATAGTTTTATTCCATAAAGTCCATTTTCTTGATTTATACTATTTTCTTGGACACTTATGCCCTTATATTTAATTTTGATACTTAATTTTGATACCTTTATAAATATTTTTTGAACGATTAGCAATTTAATGATGTAAACATTCATATTTTAAAATTCATATTGGTAGGAATGTAAAATTACCCGTGGGCGGCCCGAAACCCGCTCGCGAACCAGGGCGGGCCCAGCCCGTTGACAATAACAATATTCACATTAACATGTTAACATTCACATTAATAGGAGTGTAAAATTGGCCCCCGTCCCATGGCAGCGCGAAACCCGCCCGTGGCCCATGGGCGGCCCAGGGCGGGCCCGGCCCGGCCCGTTGACAATGTAAATATTCACATTGACATGTTAACATTCACATTGATAAGAGTATAAAATTGGGCCACGGCCCATGGGCGGCCAAAAGCCCACCTGCGGCCCGGGGCGAGCCCGACCCGGCCCGTTGACAATGTGAATATTCACATTGACATGTTAACATTCACATTGATAGAAGTGTAAAATTAGCCCGCGCCTCGTGGCTGCCCGAAACCCGCCGGCCCGACCTGTTGACAATGTGAATATTCACATTAACATGTTAACATTCACATTGATAAGAGTATAAAACTGGACAGCAGCCCAGGGCGGGCCCGACCCGGCCCGGCCCGTTGACAATGTGAATATTCACATTGACATGTTAACATTCACATTAATAGGAGTGTAAAATTGGGCCCCGTCCTGTGGTGGCTCGAAACCCGCCCGCGGCCCATGGGCGGCCCAGGGCGGGCCCGGTCTAGCCCGTTGACAATGTGAATATTCACATTGACATGTTAACATTCACATTGATAAGAGTATAAAATTGGCCCGCGGCCCAGGGCGGGCCCGACCCGGCCCGGCCCGTTGACAATGTGAATATTCACATTGACATGTTAACATTCACATTAATAGGAGTGTAAAATTATATAATTACCAAAATACCCTTAATGTGAATGTTCACACCGTCAATGTAAATATTCATATCGTCAATGTGTAAGGGCTCGGCCCATGTCGATCCTCGTGGGTGCCCGGAAAAATTCGAGTCGGGCCGGCCCGACCCACAGTCCAAAAAAATAGGCCCAGTCCGGCCCGGCCCGTTGATAATATAAATATTCACATTGACAAGTTAACATTCACATTGATAGGAGTGTAAAATTGGCCTGTGGCCCGTGGGCGGCCCGAAACCAACCCGCTGCCCGGGGTGGGCCCGTGTAGGCCCGTTCACAATGTGAATATTCACATTGACATATTAATATTAACATTAACATTGACAATAGTGCAAAATTGGCCCGTGACCCGTGGGCAGCCCGAAGCCCGGGCCCGTTGACAATGTGAATATTCACATTGACATGTTAACATTAACATTGATAGGAGTGTAAAATTTGTCTGTTGCCCGAAGCTCGCCCGCGGCCCGGGGTAGGCCTGGACCCAAACCCGGGCCGCCCATGGGACGCGAGTCAATTTTACACTCTTATCAATGTCAATGTTAACATGTCAATGTGAATATTGACATTGTCAACAGGCTGGGCCGGGCCCGCCTCGGACCGCCCACGGGCCGTGGGCGTGTTTCAGACAACCACGGGGCACGGGCTAGTGTTACACTCTTATCAATGTGAATGTTACCATGTCAATGTGAATATTCACGTTGTCAACGGGTCGGGCTCGCCCCGGCCCGGGGCCGGACTTCAGGCTACCCACGGGTCACGGGCTAATTTTACACTCTTATCAATGTTAATGTTAATATGTCAATGTGAAAATGAGCCGGGCTGGGCCCGCCCTGGGCAGCGGGCAAGCTTCGGGCCGCCCACGGGCCACGGGCCAATTTTATACTTCTATCAATGTGAATGTTAATATGTCAATGTGAATATTCACATTGTCAACGGGCCAGACCGGGCTCGTCTCGGGCCGCCCATGAGACGCGAGTCAATTTTACACTCTTATCAATGTGAATGTTAACATGTCAATGTGAATATTCACATTGTTAACAGGCCGGGCTGGGCCCGCCCATGAGCCGTGGACTAGTTTCGGACAGTCACGAGGCGCGGGCTAATTTTATACTCTTTTCAATGTGAATGTTAACATGTCAATGTGAATATTTACATTATCAACGGGTCGGGCCGGGCCCGCCCAGGGCAGCTCATGAGTCGCGGGCGGCTTTCGGGCCGGCCACAGGGCGCGGGCTAATTTTACACTCCTATCAATGTGAATGTTAACATGTCAATGTGAATATTCACATTGTCAACGGGCCCGGGCTTCGGGCTGCCCACGGGTCACGGGCCAATTTTGCACTATTGTCAATGTTAATGTTAATATTAATATGTCAATGTGAATATTCACATTGTGAACGGGCCTACACGGGCCCACCCCGGGCAGCGGGTTGGTTTCGGGCCGCCCACGGGCCACAGGCCAATTTTACACTCCTATCAATGTGAATGTTAACTTGTCAATGTGAATATTTATATTATCAACGGGCCGGGCCGGACTGGGCCTATTTTTTTGGACCGTGGGTCGGGCCGGCCCGACTCGAATTTTTCCGGGCACCCACGAGGATCGACATGGGCCGAGCCCTTACACATTGACGATATGAATATTTACATTGACGGTGTGAACATTCACATTAAGGGTATTTTGGTAATTATATCACCCATAGGACTTATTGAAACATAAGAAAGTAATGTGAACTAAATGGAACATAAGTAGATGAAAAGGGTATTTTGGTCTTCTTATCTCAAATTGGACCTAATGGAATAGTAAAAAAGAATATGGGTTGAATGGAATAAAGCTCTTAGAAAATTGATTTATCAAAAAAGCTCCCAAAAAAATTATATTTCTTACGTTTAAATCATTCAACATTGGGTTTGGCCTAATAGTTTAGTAGACACACCAAGAGTGGTGAGATGGAGGAGTGGCCATACCGACCCGAGCCCGACCACTGATTTCCGGGTTTCTGAAAACATAATAAGCAGGAAATCGAACCTGCGCAGAAACTTCTAATCAAAGCAATACATCCATTTCACCTGTACACTTAACTGACATGCTTCTGGTACAAAATATACTTGTATTACTACTGTTTCGTTTAAAAATAAATAATTAAAAAAAATAAAGTAACTAATTTATTAATGAGTAAATCACATTGCATTTTCTTTTTATGTCATATTTATACATTAATAATCATTAATTAATTAGTAATTGTCTTTTTAAATTTAAATTTAATCCTTTAAAAAAATCATTTTTAAAATTAGTTTTGCAATTGTATAAAAATTAGTTTTGAAAAATTATTTGCATTTATTAAAAAAGAGTTCAATAAAATAAATGGGCTAGTCAAGATGATTTGTCCAACTCATATCTAGTTTAACCTAACTCATTTAGACCCATTTATTAAATGGACGGGTTAGGATTAGATAATTTTAGTGCCTAACCCATTTAAACCTACCCAAATCCACTCATTTGTCACCTCTAGGTGGAGGTTGGGAGTTTTAGCTGATATAGCAATGGTGAACTCTTTGAGTTATAATCTAACTATATTAGGAACAACTCAAACAGTGAGTTATTGGAGTTTCTATTGCTATAAAATAGCATGAAATTCACTTTTTTTCATCTCCAACAGTGAAGTATTAAAGTTGATAAATTATACTTTTGTTATACCTTGTATCAAATTTGGCACACGTTTTACCTAGAGTTAAAGTTGTCAACTGTTGGCTTTTTGGCTTTCGAATGTTATTTTTGTAATTGTGAGCGTGCCAGCAAGGATCAATTAGTCCTTACAGAAAATTAATTGCCAACCAATTATTAGACGATTGTATTTTAGTTCTTTCAGCCTCAATGAATAGGACTTTTACTAGTGGCTTGATTTAGAAGAATTAAGCAAGATAACAATTAAATGAAGAACAATTGAAGCATTTCATTAAAATGAAAAACTTACAATGATCCAAACTCAGCCTCGTAGAGGTTTATAGCAACAATCTACTACTTGAAACTACTCCTATAAACGAAGTGCAGTGCAGGAATTTAAAGTACAGGAATGAAAGAACATGAAATGTAAGACTGAAAATGTAAAACTGGGAAGGAAAATAAGTAGAATAGGAATGGTTTTTTGGATCTGAGTCTGGGCTCCTTTTTCTGGGCCTTCTCTGCTATTTATACTTCTCAAGGATGGCCATCGAACTGCATTTCCAACCGTCGAACTGCTCCTCCATGATCACTGATCATGTTGCCTTATAATTAGCTCCACTGTGCCATCACTTGCAGTTAGGCTTCCCTCCTAAATTTGAATTTAAATGTGAGTAACCGTTAAAGCCACATCACCTTGCATCTCTTTGTTGACCCACTGCTACTCAGATCTCATAATAACCAATACTAGCTGCCACGTGTACGATCAGGATCGAAGACTTGAATAGTCTTCCTGTATTACCCTTATTCTGCCATGCGTCGAATTGTAATCGGATTGTACAAAATATGTAGCCAACATTACCCCCCGCACTAATATACCCAATACTTGGTGATATTAGTGGATCAAGGTCTTTTATCCACGTCTTAGAACGTGCATGGGCTTTGCATTCTTCCAGAAATGCAACTGTCATTCATCATCTGCATTAAACTCTCCTTCAATCTTTTGAACACTCCCACAACCTTATTATTCGAACAGTCTGATACATTTTTTATGGCCGAATCAATTTTCTCCTCCATTGATCGAGCACACGAAAAGTCATCTGATGATGTTGTTCCTCTTCGAAAGAACCTCCATGCATTAATTAGCCACCTTTACCCACCTTTCTATATTCAAGTCATGGATGCCTTCGTAAATTATCAACTCTTGGACTACGAACACATTGCCCTTAATCCTTTGATTCAGAAACTTACAAATATGGACATATGAGGTTCTTCTTCTGACTCACCCTTGGACTACGAACAAACTGCTCTCAGTCCTTTGATTCAGAAAGTCGCAAATATGGACATGGGAAGTTCTTCTTCACAACCCTCTGCATGGGATAAGGCTGCAACTTCTTCTTCCTCTGGGGCTTCTGACTAGACAAGCTGGTCAAAACCTGAAGCTTGTGATTTAAGGAAGCGAATCAACCATCACTTTGTCGAGTTTACTGACCCACGAAGAGTCATCTGATGATGTTGTTCCTCGTCGAAAGAACCTCCATGCATTAATTAGCCACCTTTACCCACCTTTCTATATTCAGGTCATGGATGCCTTCGCAAATTATCAACCCTTGGACTATGAACACATTGCCCTTAATCCTTTGATTCAGAAACTTACAAATATGGACATGGGAAGTTCTTCTTCTGACTCACCCTTGGACTAGGAACAAACTGCTCTCAATCCTTTGATTCAGAAAGTACCAAATATGGACATGGGAAGTTCTTCTTCACAACCCTCTACATGGGATAAGGCTGCAACTTCTTCTTCCTCTGGGGCTTCTGACTGGATAAGCTGGTCAAAACCTGAGACCTGTGATTTAAGGGAGCAAATCAACCATCACTTTGTCGAGTTTACTGACCCTTTAGAGTTCCCTTCCTATGCGCGAAGCTCGGTGGTCTATCCTTACGTGCCCGTCAACTGTCGACGCAGTTTGGAGGAGAATCTGCTTATGCATGGTACACATCCTCCATGCCTACAAAGATAGTGCATACTGCTCGACGCCCCGAAGAGGCACAAGGGTACAATCCATCGTTCTTAGCCCAGAAGACGAAGCTTTGCTCTTCTGACTGGCTCGATTATATTAATGCCCTTGTTCCTTCTACCCTTGCTCCTCCTCTTGAAGTGGAGGCTTCCATACCTTCTCCTCCGCCAACTCCTTGCTGGACAGAGAGACTGAGGCTTGCCCTCTCTGCGGATAAGGTCTTTTGACCATACAAGCCTCCACCTCCCCCTACTCCAGCTGATCAGAAGCAAGCCCAACTCCTGCTTACGGCCTTCTTTTACTTGCCTTTCAGTGTTCTTGAGGACGAAGTCTCTCTCAAGAACCTTTGATGGGCTTGTGATATTCTGACTCGGGGTCATGTCCTCAATCCCCTCGCCCAAGCAGAGCTTCACATGTTTTTGGACCAACTTCCATTACTTCTCCGCTGGCATCGGACCTCTATAGCCACCACTCAATCTTTGGACCAACTCTCGTCCCTTCGAGTTCATGCCCAGTATGAAGCAGAGAACTTCATTGAAGAATTTGAAAACTTCAAGAATAAAGATTCTGCATACTGGGATGACTCAGATATAGACGAGTTGGAACAAGGATTGAGAGAAACAGCATTCGAAATAAAGGCTGAAGAGCTCTTTTATGAAGTGAGAGCACATCAACTTATGCAGCCAATCCTAGAAGAAATAGATGATAGAATAAAGAAAGAACAGAAATTCATTGATCATAATTGGACCAAATTTCACAATCTTGTTATTTATTCTATTCCCTACTTTTATGAGCTTGAATTTGTATCCAAAGAGGGTCATTCAATGTAATTGCTTTTGCTTTAATACAACTAAGACTTTTTCTTTGTTTGGCATTGTTTGATCTTGTCTCCGTTTGTCTTTAAAAGCAAATTTAGGGCTTCGAACTGAACAATCTTATGCTTCAAATCTGGACTCAATCGTTTTAAATGAAACACTAAAAAAAACCAATTTGAATTTTTCCAATTTATGGAATATAGTTGACAGTTCTTGCTGATTTTCATTTAGAATCAGTGTCTCAAATTTAACAATCTTACCCCTTAAAGCTTATTTTAATCATAACCAACATATGGTCATGGTTAGTATGATCAATCAGTCTTAAATTGACCACTTTTGCTTCAAACAACAATTCATGCTATTTTAGTTCAAAAGACAATCTCTTTCTGTATATATACAAACTAACTATTGGTTTTGATGCTTCGAACACCAATTCCCATCCTTAAGGGGTCTCAAGTTTTGCTTCAAAGGACATTACTTTCATTAAGAAACCTAAAACAGATCTTTAATCCCTTTGAAGTAAACAAATACTTGAGTATTCTTACATCTTTAAGTATGGAATGTGCTTCGAAGCCGGCTTCTCTGTTTTGAAGCCGTTTGTTATTTGATTTTTGGCTCCAAAATCTGGTTTCGAAGCCAAATATTTTACTTCGAAGCTGGCCTCAACATCTGGGATGTGTTTTTCCCTCCAAAAGTATCAATATTGAAGGAAACTCTTCGTATCTGTACTTTTAGTACTTAACGAATTACGCGATACATTTTCCAGACACGGGTTTTTTTTAAAACCCTTTTATTTCGTGTTTTGAAATCACTCGCTCGTTTAACACACAAACCCTTTATCTCTACTGACCTTCCACTTCTCTCTACTCCCTTTCCCAACTTCGTCCTCTGAGAAAGCTTTCAATCAATGGCTTCTTCTTCATTGAAAATACCAGTTGTAGAGCGTGCGAGCTCGTCTGTAATCCTGAAAAGGATCATTGAGGCAGAATGTGAAAAGTACAATGCCGGTGAGAAAAGTGCCATCGATGGACGCATCTGCATCCCTCGACGTCATGAGCAACAGAACTATGTGCTTGGGCCCATCTTCAAGGAGATTCTTATTGAGCTTCCATCGTTATATCCACGTCTAAAAGACCACTGTCTCCTTTACGAAGGTGGTCTTGACTGGGGAACCTGGAGGATAAACCGTCCCCACCGATGTTAGCCCACGGTGAGACCGGAGTGGCAAGAATGGTATGATCGGGTTGTCCCTGCTAGGAATTTGGACCTTCAAGAGTTCTGCCTTTTCGATGCCCTTCGACTATCCAGGTTTACCATCTCAGAGGACCCTTTCCTAATTCCTGTTGCCCTTTGCTTCTGGAATTCTACTTTTAATTTTTTCCAATTCAAATGTAGAATGATGGCCCCTACTGTTCTTGATATCTGCCATCTATTAGGATTGTCTCCCATTGGTACCCTTATTGGACCAGATTATCCTGACTTACCAGTCCCCTTTTCCTTTCCCTCCCCTCCCTTAACTCATCCTACAGTGACTTTGTCAAGGCTGAGAATAGAAAGGAGGGCCCTGTAACTGATAGGGAATCTTTTTCTTTCATACTATATTGGCTTTGCAAATTCCTTTTTTGCACTTATTCTCAAAGAATCATGCCTGAATTTGCCCCTCTTGCCAAAGCCCTTGTCCTACAGAAAAATGTGGCCTTAGCCCCATATGTTCTAGGTCATGTATATAGAGCTTATTCTATTTTCTGTGAGAAACCCTTAGATGCCAATTAAGGAGGTCCATTTTGGATACTTCAACTTTGACTTTTTGCTTATTTTGCTGAGCTACAGTCTAAGTGCCTTAAATTTTTTGAGCCAAACCCTCCTACTCATGGCATGAGGCTAGCCAATGCTTCACTTTATCCTTCTACCTTTGCTTTTTACTTCTCTTTCTTCCACCAACTTCCAGCTTCCCTTCCTTCTTACAGCTTTCGTCCCTTCGAACCCATTACTATTGGCCCATCTTGGTTGAAGAATTTTCTAAGTGATAGGCTTTGTGCTTCACCTCCTCATAAAGATATATGGGCTTCTATTCTGATCCCGAGAGAGCTATTTATTGGGACTATGAACCCCAGAGCCTACAAATGCATTGTTGAGCCTTATTGTCCTGCTCAATTTGTTAGACAATTTGGCTTCTCACAAGGGGTCCCAATACCTCTCTGCAGTAACACCAATCTGAGTCTTACTAGTAGGGATTTAAAGGTTCGAAGGTCCAGACTAGAAGAGGCAACTTCTAAGTTTATACAGGACTTGATCGGTTTTGAATATATCCTTTTCATTCCTCAAGGTAACCTATTGAAGAGGTACCAAAACTGGTAGGTGACCAACATAAAAGTATACTTGGCCATTGCTCCTCAAGACTTATTAATGGTGCTGGATGTGCCCCAATCTAAGCCCAAAGGAGCTAGAGTTGCCACTTCTTCCACTGTTCTTACCACTTCAGTTCCTATGCTTGCCACCACACAGTCTACTTCTGCTGCTTCCACTCCTCCTAGAGTTACTCGGGTTGCTTCTAAGAAAGGTATATATCCTTATTTCTTCTCCTTTTTGCCTTTTTTATAATGCTTCTTAGCCTTATCTTTAGTTCTTCTTTTGTGAAGGTGGTGCAGGTGTTTCATAGGGAGATTCTCCTCAGAAAACCCAAGCTTTACATCTCCTCAGGAGCAAACAGCAAAAGAAGAAAAGGAAACTCTTGCCTGATCCTTCGCTTCGATGGTAGCTGATTCCCCTATAGAGGATGCTGGCAGCTCTCCAACTCGTAGTTTATTACCTTTGCCTAGTTCCAGCCCTTTTTCCCTTGATTTATTGGTGGCTAGAACCATAGAGACTGCTGAAGATGCTCCACCCATTTCTCCTATCCCTATGCAGTCCTTTGTGCCTTCCACCAAAGCCCTTTCTGCCCCCTTCATGTCCACAGATGAGGTAGACATTTTTGAAGCAAGACTAGCTAGTCTCTTCGACCTGCCTTCTACCTCTCCAATGGCTAGTGATGAGACTGAGCCATTAGTTTTGGCTGATTCCTTACTAGAAATTTTTGAGAGCTCTTCCTCCAGTTGTAAGCCTTCTTCACCTCTGATAGACTTGGACAACTGCCTGGAGCTATTGACATCTTTTTCGAGGATTCTCTTCGAGGCCTTAAAGAGACCTATAATAAGTAATGGCTTCTTTCAGTGCTGCAAGATCGTTGAGCAATCTGGCATGACTGTCTCAAGTCATTTATCTCAGGCAGCAGCCACTATTGACTTTTATATCAACATTTGCCATGCTGCCAAGGCTGCAGAGGAGAAATTGGTTAAAGATCAGAGCTTTGTTTCCACAGTGCATACTGAGGTATCAGAACCAAAGGAACAACATTCTTCTGTCTCCCACTTTCAAACTCAACTGCTGGAGAAGAAAGCTCAACTTGAGGAGGAGCTATCTGCAGTGAACCAGGCCTTAATCCAAACTGACACCAAACTACAGATCACCAACCAAGGACTGGCTGACCAAAAGCAGGAAATGACCACAGCTATCCAGTTGTTCTCATCATTTAAGAATAGAATATCCATTATAAAAGAACAATTGAGACATTGTAATGATTTCTGGGCCAATTTATGGCAGAATGTATTCAACTCCTTATGAAGAACAAATTCTTATTTATCATTTGAGTATTCTCCTGTTCTTGTATTTAGTGTTTATTTTATTCCTTGTGTTTTCCAAATGGTTGGAAAATAAGGCTTCAAATATCTGTCATTAATCTTTTTGGGATGTATGTATCCATTTAAATCTCTCAAATGGTATGCTCCAAAAGGCAGGACTCTATGAATTTGATATGGTCCTTCCCAATTAGGTGACCATTTGCCAAACTCATGGTTTTTAATCCCTATTGGGAGTATTATCTTCCATACCAAATCACCTTCATCAAAGCCAATGTATTTGACTTTTTTATTATAGTTTTTGGTTGCTTTCTTCTTTTGAAAAAGAATGTTATTTAATGTCAGAATTCTAGCTTCATCTATGCTTTCTAATTCCAAGCACATACTCTGATGGTATTGCTCAAGATCTAACTGGTCTTGGCATCTTACCCTCAAGGACTTAACATTAATTTCCACTGGTAACACTACATCATGCCCATATACTAAGGCATAAGGAGTGACTCCTGTGCTTGACCTTGGGGAAGTTCTATAAGCTCACAATACATTCAACAATAAGTTATGTCAATCCCTAGGATTGTCTTCCACAACCTTTTGTATTCCTTTTTTCAAGGATTTATTGGATGATTCAGCTTGACCATTGGCTTGTGCATAATAGGAGGTGGAATTAACAAGGCTAATTCCAAACTCTGCCACAAAAGATATCACCATTTTCCCATCGAATATTGTCCCATTATCAACAGTTATAGTCTGTGGGATACCAAATCTATGGATTAAATCCTTAATAAATCCAATGACCTCAGTTTGGTATACAGCTTTGTATGGCTTAGCTTCGACCCACTTAGTGAAGTAATCAGTGGCCACCAAAATGAAACAATGATGCTTCAAAGAATGTGGGTGTATTTTCCCTATCATATCCATGACCCATCCTCTAAATGGCCAAGGCTTCACTACTGCATGCAAGTCAATTATGGGCACATGCCTTATTGTGCCATGCTTTTGACATGCCTGGCAACCTCTTGCATATTCTATGCAGTCTTTAAGGATAGTTGGCCAATAGTAGGAATGCCTTCGGAGCAACCATCTCATCTTCACACCAGGCTGATGAGCATCACAGATGCCTTCATGAACCTCAGTCATAGCTGTCAATGCTTCTTTTAGGCCTAAACATTCTAACAATAGACCATCTCCCCCCCTTTTGTAGAGAGCATTACCATATATTATGTATTGCATAGATTGCAATTTAATTTTTCTACTGGCCTTTGAAGATGGGCCAGCCAGATACTGCATTATTGGATGCCTCCAATCTTATTTTTGTAAGTCATTATGATTAACTTCCAGGATCACATTCCTTTTATTTAAGGGTGGTATTAATTTCTGAAATGTTGTTTGGCTTATGTCCCTTTGAACACTATCCCTTCTTTTGAAATTCGAAGCTTTTTGAGCCACATCATTAGCTCTATTATTCAAGAACCTTGAGACATGAGTTACATTTGCTATTTGAAATTGAGAAAACAGATGTAATGCAACAACATAGTATGACAACATGCTTATACTTTGACATTTGAAAATCCCTTTTACTTGGTTAATCACAAATTGAGAATCTCTAAATATGTCAACTGCATGAACTTGCAATCCAATAAGAATTTCCAATCCCACTATTAAGGCTTCATATTCGGCTTGATTATTAGAACAAGTAATTTCATCCACTCTAAAACCATGTGTGGTTTCTACTCCTTGTGGTGACTTAATCACTATACCAATTCTAATTAGGCCATTGGCTTTTGATCCACCGAACCACATTTTCCATGGCTCAACACTAGCCATACCAATTTCCATTATTTCTTGGCTTTCTGTTTGAGATAGATGGTCTGCCAAAAAATTAGCTAAAACTTGTCCTTTTACTACCTTTTGAGGAACATATTCTAAATGAAATTCTAATAAGGCTAGTATCCATTTGCCAATTCTTCCCCTCAACATAGGTCTAGATAACATATACTTAACCAAATCTGTGGTTGCAATTACCAAGACAGTTGTAGGCAAAAGATAGTATCTTAATTTCATTACAGCAAAATACAATGCAAGGCACAACTTTTCTATAGCTGAGTATTTACATTCATAAGAATTTAAAAACCTACTAAGGTAATAAATAGCTTGCTCCTTGCCTTCTTCATTGTCTTGGGCTAAGAAAGCTCCCAATGAATCCTCTGCTGCAGCTATGTATAACTTCAAGGGCTTCTCACCCTTTGGTGGCATCAGCACTGGAGGGTTGGCCAAGTAGGCTTTGATTCCTTCGAAAGTAATTTGATGCTCTGTTGTCCACACAAATTCCTCTTCATCTTTTAGCCTTAGCAAGGAAGAAAATACTTTAGTTTTCCCTGCAGTGTTAGAAATGAATCTTCGAAGAAAATTAACCTGTCCATGGAACTTTTGTAATTCTTTCTTACTTGATGGAGGTCTGGCTTAAATGATAGCCTTGGCTTTATTCTGGTCAATCTGTATTCTTTTCTTGTGTACTACATAGCCCAAGAAGTTTTCAGATGATACGCCAAAAGCACATTTAAGAGGATTGAGTTTCAACTTGAACTTTCTCATTCTTTCAAAAGCTGCTTCTAAGTGAAACAGATGCTCCTCCATGGATTGGGATTTAACTACAATGTCATCAATATAACACTCTAAATACCCTCCAATGAGGTCATGAAAGATAGTGTTCATAGCCCTCTGGTATGTAGCCCCAGCATTCTTCAAGTCAAATGGCATTTTAACCCATTCGAATGTACCAATATTCCCAAGACATCTGAATGCCGTCTTGTGGACGTCTTCCTCTGCAATGCAGATTTGGTTATAACCAGAGTGCCTATCCATCATTGATAAAATTTGATGCCTTGCTAAACTGTCTACCAACAAATCCACTATGGGCATAGGATACTCATCTTTCGGAGTTGCTAGATTTAAGTTTCTGAAATCAATGCATACCCTCATTTTACCATTCTTCTTAACTACAGGCACAATATTGGATAGCTATTCAACATACCTAGCCATCCTAATAAAGCATGCCTTAAGTAGTCTAAGAATTTCCTCCTTAACTTTCTGAACCACTTATGGACTCATTTTTCTTGGTTTTTGATTGCATGGCTTGAAATTAGGCCTCATGGGGAGCCTATGTTCCACTAATGACCTATCCAATCTTGGTAGTTCATTATAAGACCATGCAAAACAATCTTTAGGTGAATTTGCTTAGAACAACCAACAACTGGTCCTTGTCCAGAGCATTCAAATAAGCACTTATATAGGTGGGTTGTTGTACAGAACTTTCCCCTAAATTTATTTCTTCTAAGGGGTCTTGTGTCTGAGAACTTACTGAAGCTTCTTCTTTGATTCCTTCTGCCTTCGCAGCAATCTTCTTGCTTTGTTCTGCTCCCAGGTTCCTTAATTCTACATCTTTATCCTCCTCTTCATAGACAAAGTCTGTCCATAAGGCTTCTTCTTCCTGTATCTCCTGGACTTTTGTTTCAATGTCCAATGCACAGTATTTATTAAGGGCCAAAACTCTGGTCTGTTTCTGCTTCTGCTTACAGCCAATTATCATGGCTTCTTTCTCTTGCTCTTGCACTTTCTGGACTATTGATTTTACATCCAATATTGAGAACTTAATTAGAGCCAAAGACTTGGCTTCTTGTGCTTCATCTCTTTGCCTACAACCAGGCATCATTGTCATCCTTAACGACAACCTCTTCATCAGCACTTTCCTGGACTAAGTGCTTCAGGTGTGTCACTTCCTTATCAGCCGTCACTTCGGCTGAGCCATCAGGTTTCCTCAGTATACTGAGTGGTGTCACTTCCTCAATATACAATTTGGCCTCTGCAAAGTCTGCACAAGCTATGAAGGGTTAAGGATCTACATCAATTTCCTCTGTCTCTCCATTGCCCAAGGCCATCATTATTTTCTGATGCAAAGAGGAAGGCACACACTTGTTAGTGTGAATCCAATCTCTACCAAGTAAAGCATTGTACTTAGCATTGCTGTCGATAACGAAGAATGCCGTCATGCAGTCCCTGGTTCCCACACTCAGGTTGATGGGCAGAATTCCCTGAGCCATCTGTTTGTCTCCAGTGAAACCAGCAATGGTTGTGCTAGTTGGGATTAACCTGGGTTTATTTTTCCCTAGTTTCTTCAAGGAAGATTTCGGTAGTAAGTTCACCACTGCCCCATTATCCACCAAGACTCGGTTCAATTGTATCCCATCGAAGAAGGCATTGATATACAAAGGCTTGACATACTGTGTCATAGAGTTCAAGGGATACTCAAAAGGATATGAGAGGTTGATATTCACCTCTTCTTCACTCTCGTATTCAGTTTCCATTGGGTAGCCATTCCGGATTCATCTTGCATCATACTCACTTGTAAGTCTTCACTAGAGACTGAAATTGGGTCAATTTCTTGACCCTCATGGTTCTCATCTTTAGCCTGGAATTCATGCGGTAGTATGTGTACCATATTTACTGATACTGAAGGAAAAGAGCCAAATTAGATGGCTGGCTGTGCCTGTTTCTCCTCTTGGCCACCTTGTTCAGTTACTTCAGAAGCATCTTCCATGCTGCATTCTGGCACTTCATTACTTGTTCAGTTACTTCAGAAGCATCTTCCATGCTGCATTCTGGCACTTCATTACTAACAAACTCCTTCGAATGGTCTTTTTTTACTGGCTTTTTAACCAAAAACATCTGTTCAACCATGAAGGCTTCGAACATTTCTTCCTCAACCATTTCTTTCTTTTGGCCTAAGCCAACTTCTTCTTCTGTCTCGCTATCACTCTCCATCAAAGCCTTCTTCAATCCTGCTAGACTGGACTTCTCTCTGTCTTTTAGTTCAGAGTGAACTTTGGCCAATTGTTCTCTACTACAACCCATTTTGTCTTGTAGAGTTGGTTTTGGAGTATGGTCTGACTTTGGATTCTTCTTTCCTTCTGTCTGGACCAATGAGGAGCTTTCTCCACTTTCTTTCAGGTCTTTCTGGTACTGGGCGTACCTATGTTGAATCTTCCTTCTTTGTGATCTAGAAATTACGGGGACCATATCTGGTTCCTTTGTTTTTGGGTGTTTAAGCAATACCCAATTGTTTGGAGCCACCAAAGGAGGCTTGACCATCCTACCTTGGTTTCCAACAACATCTCTCTGGGTAGACACTTCCCTAGGTTTGTTCTGCATCACAAACCAATCTGGAACTCCAGGTACCCACGAACTTACTGACTCAGCTAGTGAACTGTTTCTTTCCTCCTTCGAAGCCATCTTCGAAGCTGGCTATGAAGGCCACTGCTTGGCCCTGACTTCATGTTTTGGGCCTAACTTAGACCTTTGATGAAGGTAGCCACTTTCTGTCCTGCGTGATGCTGGTCTAGGGGCCAATCTCTGGCTTTGATCCCATAAACTAAGCCCCTCTCCGACCTCCTTTCAGAATGACTGCTCTTCATTCTGTAATAATTAGGTGGCCTGGACTTATATAAAGGCCTCTTGCCTTTAGAATGCATTCTATCAGCTGTTGGCTCAACCATTAATGGCTGCTGCCTAACACTAGTTGGGTATAACCTTTTGTTATGAGCACTGGTTGGTTTAGGATGTCTCTGCACATCCCTGTAGTATTGCTACCCATCAATCGGGAGTCCTTTCAGCCACTTATAGCTCAACCTTCACCTGGGACACATTCTTTGGATAACTGCTACCTCCAAGGAATCATCATCATGTGTTTCTTCATCAGAGTCTTTTCCCTGACTTGTAGAGCCTTGTCCAACAACTGGCAGACTTCTAGTGTCTTTCTTAGCAGTCGCCTGGCTGGCAACATGCATTTGCACATTGACCTCTTCCAATTCCTGTAGAGATAAATTCTGGAAGTCTGGTACAACAACATTAGCTGCACTTTCTCCAACTTCTAGAAATGGATTATTGTCGATCCCCATGGCCTTTTCTGCTTTAGTTGGGAATTTTAGACTTCCTTTCCGAATTTGTTCTTAGATCCTGTTTTGAAAAACAATACAGTTTTTAGTCGAGTGAGACCAAGAATTATGCCATTTACAATATATTTTTCCTTTAAGTTCATTTGGAGATGGAATTTTGACTCATTTTGGTAACTTAAGGAAGTTGGCCTCAAGCAAATGATCAAAAATGTCATCTGCCTTAGTTAAATCGAAAGAGTATTTCCTATGAAGGTCTTTTTTTTTAAACTGTTGGTCAATTGTTGTATCCTTATGAATTAATACTTCACAGATCACAGGTTTTTTCCCCACAATCTCTGCCGCATCGATCTCATAATTAGGATCTCTATAATATGTCTTGTACGATGCATTATTTCGATCTTGTTCCTCCTCTAGTAATGCTTCGTACCTAGACACCTTATAAGTGAGTTCCACTAAGTCTCTGAACTCAGTTGAATCAAACTTCTTTCGAAGCCTAAACTCTAAGCCATTTTGAGTCAATCTCACGAATTCTGGCTCTGGCAGGATGACTCTACATTTATTTCGAGCCCTTTTAAATATGACAATAAACTGAGTAGCCTTCTCATCAGGCCTTTGACTCAATCTTGCCAAGTCTGTCATGGAAACCTCTGGCTCCGATTGGAAGAATTGGGCATGAAATGCCCCTTCCATTTGTTGCCAAGTTTGGATAGAGCCATGTGTAAGGTTAATATACCATACAAATGCTCCCCCAGTTAGGGAATTTTGGAATAACCTTAACTTCATATAGTCATTATTAGTAAATTCACCGCATTGAGCAGCAAACCTAGCAATGTGCTCCACTGTTGATTGGTTTCCATTCCCATAAAAAAGGGCAAAATTTGGTATCCTGAAACCTCTTGGGTATTCATGTACCCTGTCTACCCATTTGGTTATGGTTTCTTGTACACAGGAGTCTGGACCCCCCGAGCCATCGGTCCACACATCTTTCTAACAATATTAGCAATTTGGTCCCTAGGGACCATATTTTGTGCCTGTTAAACCAGTACTGGAGGAACAAACACAGGATTTGGTGGGCAAACTTGTGCCTGTGGTCCTCTTAGTCCATAAGGTGGTATATTTGGGACTGGTTGTCCCTGTGGTGCAGGTTGTTGTTGGGGGTGTGGGTAACCCCTTTGAGCCTGTCCTACGAAAGGACCTGCGAAAGGTGCTAGAACTGGTGTTGTGTCTCTTCCATTTGTAAGAAAACCTTCCAACCCCCCCAGTATAAATTCGAATAAGGGATTAGTGAACCCCCTCATGCCAGGTATGGCTTCGAACATTGGATTTGGAACCATTCTTATGCGATTTTCTTATAC
This sequence comes from Camellia sinensis, assembly GCF_004153795.1. Lineage (NCBI taxonomy): Eukaryota > Viridiplantae > Streptophyta > Magnoliopsida > Ericales > Theaceae > Camellia > Camellia sinensis. The sequence goes on from NW_021026231.1 coordinate 33,952, forward strand.
TGGGCCAGATCCACCAATTTGCATGATTTCACTGTTAAGCACTGAGGCATTTTGACCTGCTATAGGTCTCGAAATAGGTTCGTACCAAGAGTGAGGTGATGGTCTTTCATAGTTTTGATTACTAGTTTGACCATTAGAACGTCCATTAACTTGCATAGGCTATTTATCTCTAGCTAATCTTTGCTGAGGGACATTTGAAACTTTCTCCATGTGTCTTGCATTTGTTGGTTGGTGGTTATTCATTCGATCCAAAAAGGATGTTGCCCACCTTTCCATCGTGTTCATTAACTGCTGTCCCATGGCATCTACTAGGCCACCCCATGGATTTATTGGCTAAGTAGATGGAACAGTGGATGGTCCAATTCCTTGGTCTTGTCCAATATTATGAACATATGGTACTTGTTCTGAAGTGCTGGTCTATTCGACCATAGGTTCTGATAAAATGGGAGTTTCCACAGGATGTGTTATCACATTATCCTCTAGATTAGGTATCTCTACCTCTCCTTCCACGCCTTCTTCCAAGCATTCATTTTCTCCTTGTCTCCTACGTCTAGCCATTTCAATTAGTCCCACTGGGCGTGCCAAAAATATATGTTGACTTTTTGGCTTTCGAAGGTTATTTTTGTAATTGTGAGCGTGCCAGCAAGGATCAATCAGTTCTTACAGAAAATTAATTGCCAACCAATATCAAACGATTGTGTTTTAGTTCTTTCAACCTCAATGAATAGGACTTTTACTGGTGGCTTGATTTAAGAGAATTAAGCAAGATAACAATTAAAAGAAGAACAACTGAAGCATTTCATTAAAATGAAAAACTTACAATGATCCAAACTCAGCCTCGTAGAGGTTTACAGCAACAATCTACTACTTGAAACTACTCCTATGAACAAAGTGCAGTGCAAAAATTTAAAGTACAGGAATGAAAGAACAGGAAATGTAAGACTGGGAATGTAAAACTGGAAATTCAAAACTAGGAAGGAAAATAAGTAGAATAAAACTGGTTTTTTGGATCTGAATCTGGGCCCCTTTTTCTGGGCCTTCTCTGCTATTTATACTTCTTAAGGAAGACCATTGAACTGCATTTCCAACCGTCGAACTGCTCCTCCATGATCGCTGATCATGTTGCCTTATAATTAGCTCCACTGTGCCCTCACTTGCAGTTAGGCTTCCCTCCTAAATTTGAATTTAAATGTGAGTAACCGTTGAAGCCACATCACCTTGCATCTCTTTGTTGACCCACTGCTACTCAGATCTCGTAATAACCAATACTAACTGTCACGTGTACGATCAAGATCGAAGACTTGAATAGTCTTCCTGTATTACCCTTATTCTGTCACGCGTCGAATTGTAATTGGCTTGTACAAAATATGTAGCCAACACCAACACAACAACATTGTCCAAAAATATTGTTCATCTTCTTCCTTCACTTTTTTATATGTCTTTTCATAAAAGTTTAAAAAATCAACTAAAATAGTCGTTTGGCAACTTTCAGTTTTAGTTAAAAAGTTATTATAAGTTTTCACATCACTCTCTTATTTTTCTGCACATTTTCTCGTAAAAAGTCAAAAAAATTACTAAAATAATTTATTTTCAAACAAAGTCTCTACAAAACTTCGTGCTTCCATTAAAGAAGAAGAAGAAAAAGTTCATCAAGTAATTATGCTTCATTCATCTTCAACAAACTTTTACTTCTCTGTTTTGATCAATCCATTTTTTATTTCCACTCTCAAATGGCGATGGATGTGTTCCTCACTCATATCTCTCCTCCACTTCTCTCTCCGTCTACAAATTTGTACGTACTAATTTCTCACCACATTTCATAAGATCTTAATATTGTTATATACACATGTATATGTCTGTCCGTATTCTTTTGATCTATTGCTTGTTCATCTCATCCACTTTTTTTATTTGAGTTCTTAGTTAAAGTGTATAATAGATGCGATTTTGTTGCTTGATCTAAAAGTATGTTTGTTTCCCAAGAAAAAAAAATTATTGATTATTTTGTTGAAGTTTCGTTATATTGATCTTACTAACAGTCACTGCTTACGTTAAAAAATATTCACCAGCAAGATTTCAGCTAAATATAAATAGTACATTTGATTGCTAGATTATGATGAGAACATTGATAGAATTGTGGGGAGTAATCATAGCGTAAATTATGGTCATACTTTTGAGACTTATTACCTATTAAGTCCTATTGAGGGTTGGTTTGGAAAGTGGGTTGGCTTTTTGAATTTTTTGACTATTTTAGCCTGGGCTAAAAAGCTTGGTTTGGGAAAGACTTTTTAACTTTTTGGCATTTTTAACTTTTTTTGTGAGAGAAGAATGTAATGATTATGGGTTGGATGTGATGTTTTGTTTGTTGTGGCTAAAATAGCCTATTTTGTCTTTTGTGACTAAAATAGTCAAAAAAAGCCCACAAAACCACATCTGAAACGGTGCCTGATAAATTTATCAGTCTCTTATTTTTATAAATAAATTTATAGTGATAAATTTATCAGTTGGGACTTATAGATAAATAGGTCTAATTAATAAGACTGATTGGTAAGTGTCCCTTAATCATAGGACTGATTTGTAAGTGTCCCTTTTTTTTGTGGTACATTTTAATTACTTTTTTTAAAAAAAGAATCACATCAATATGTCTTTGTATTTACATATAATGTTTTATACAAATTTAATTTCAATTATAATAATTAATTTTCCATATATATAAAACAAAATGTATTTAATTATGTGCATTGTACATATCAAATTAATTTTTTTTTATATTTTATATTTTTTGTCTATGTTATTGATGTCTTAACATTAATTTATATTTAATATTTTATTCAACATGAAATTATTTATTATAAAATATTTATATTTAATTTAAATTTTATATGCCTATATACAATATGAATGAATAATTCAAAAAAAAAATATTAAAGAAAAAATCAATACTCTACATAATTAGTTTAATATATATCATGTAGAATCAATATATAACAATTACACTTTTATAGCACAATAGATCTGAAAGCATCAAAATACACAAATAATTTAACTAAATCTATTATATATAAGTATTCAAGTGAACTTTTATAGAATGATAAGGGTAAAATTATTAAAATAAATAATTAAAATTAATATTATTTTTTTTTTGTAACACATATCATAATATAAAATATCATTACATTAAGAATATCTAATAAAATTAACAATATCTAATCCAACACATATATAAATTAACAATATTTATTTTATTTAGAAATTGGAAAATTTATATATAAAAAAACAAAAGAAAAGAAAAAAGCGGTGAACTGATAAAAAAGAGCTTTGTTTGGTTTTTTTAGCAAACAAAAAAACCATCCTTCGGAAGATCATATGAAAAATATAACCAATTCTTTTGCTTCCTTGGGCTACTGGCCATCCTTCGGGAGTACTGGGTTTAATATCGATATTTTAGTAACAAACCCAATAAATCTAAAGTGTAGTACTTGGTGGTGTATTGATCTTTTATGAAAAAGGGGTGTGCGCGAGTTGTTTATTTCAAGAATAGATTGGATCCAACTAGCTATACTTTTTTTCCTTTATAACTAGAAAAGAAAATGTACAATATCTCACGAATTACTTTTGAATAAGTTCAAAAATTATATGCAAGAACTATAGCATTTTGTGATTCTTGAAAATTATATGAAAAATAAGTATTTCTCAAATCATAATATAAAATATTATATCCAACACATAATATATGATGATAATAAAATATCATATCCAATACAATCTTATTCTCTGTCTCTGGCTTGCTTCGTTGTGGCAAGAGTTGCAGGAAATTTGAAAACATTGATTTGAGTTGCTGGATCTGCTTGATTTTTGTTGTTGTTGTATAATAGTATACAGTCTACTGGAATAACAATAGATCATGCATTTTCCCAAAACATAGTATAATAGTATATAATAGATAAGTGTTTGGCCTGGAACTACTGGAATATCAATCTGGATAAGTGTTTGTACGTTTTGGGAATTGTTTTTGAATAGATAAGCTTCAAATATTTGTATAGATATAAAAATTATTGACATAAAAAATTATATAGATATAAAAATTTATACAGATAAAATTTTGATAGAAAATTTGTATAGATAAAAATATTGAACATATAAAAAATTGGACACATAAAATTTGGACAAATAAAAAATTTATAGAAAAAAAATTTAAGCAGATAGAGAAAAAAATGGACGGATAGAAAAAAATTTGAACAGATGTATGAAAATTTTGAATAAATAGAAAATAATTTGAACAGATAGTCCAAAAAAAATCAACAGATAAATTAAGGGGTAAAATTGAAAACAAAATGTCTTTCAAAATAAGTAAAAGGACCTCTTACCGAACTATTTCACAAATTGTGAACCTCTCACCAATAAAAAAAAATACACTGGACCTAATGCCTTAGACACTCGGGTACATTACAAACACATCCCTTAAGATTTACTTAAATTACAAATTATCTCCTGTGATTTTGAAAATTACATTATGCCCCCTATGGTTTTTAATTTTATAACAAATAAGTCTTTTTATTAATAAATCATCAAGTTAATTAACAGTTTTTGATAATGTTAAAATTTTATTTCGAGTAATAATTCAGATAATTTTATTATTGTATAGGTGAATAGTTAGAAATTTTATTTTTTCAATTAATTTTGTTAAATAAAAAATTTTGACAGGGAGGTATTTATAATTTTTCAAACCACATAGGGAAATTCGTATTCTAAGCAAAGCTCAGAGAGTATATTTATAATTTATCCTAAATTTTTTATAGTTCTATTTCTATATATTTTTATTTTCCAAATAAATACAAAAATAAAAATAAAATTCAATAATAAGAACCACTTTTAGTTTTATATTAGTAATTATCTTTCTAATTTAACTATTATTTTTAATATCAAAATAAATATTTATTTTACTATCTCATAATTTAATATATATCGTATAAAATCATTATATGATAATTATATTTTTATAGCATAATAGAACTAAAATTATCAAAATAAACAAATAATTTAACTAAATTTATTAGATATAAGTATTCAAGTAATATTTTATAGAACGCTAAGGTCAAAATTATTGAAATAAATAATTTAAATTAACCTTTTATGTTAAATTAAAATTAATATTATTCTTTTATAACACATATCATAATATGAAATATCATTATATTAACTAAAGTGAACTTCATTGTAATTTTATGTTAGACATCATATTTCTATGAATAATTTATATATACGTGTAACGTCCAATTTGATATTGATTAATTAAAATAATAGAGCTCAATACTTTTTTTGTTAAGTTTTAAAAGATAAATTGATAAGTGTTAAATGATAAATAGTGTGAAGTATTATTTTTAAGAAAAATGATTCATCGAAAATTATTGTTTATATTTAAGACACCTATTGATGTTTCTTGAATAATTCTTAAATAAAATATTGAATTTATAGTATTACTAATAATACACCTTCATAAGATTGCCAGAAAGATATGTAAAAAGACAAAGAGTGTGTGTCATATACACCTTATAAGAAAATGGTACAACGACAATGCTACGTAGCTCAAATTTTGTGGCTCAACATAAAAATGGCCAAAACGACGTCGTTTTGGCCATTTGAGCCACTTTTGAGCCACAAAATTTGAGCTACGAGACATTTTCCATGGTCCAATTCCATACTTTCTAAGTCATAAAAGAAAAAGAAAAAAGAAAACAAACAATAAACAAACGTAAATCATAACCAAATATCTTGAAATAATATTATAATTAAAGAAAAAAATAATTATAATTAAAAAATGGGCCATTTACATACAAGTTTCATTTTGTAAACTTATAATCCATTAAGTCCTAGATAAAATTATTTGCTCCTTCAAGTCCAATTAATTTTTAATAGACCAATTTACCATTCCAACAAGCTCCAGGCAAGCTATCTCTATGTAGTGCGGGTGTTTCACGCACAGTGTAAAAAAAAAAAATTAGAAATCCCGCTCAAATGTAAACAGAGGTAAAACAGAAATATTTCAAGGTTTTTCCAGATCTACCAGCTGTAGAGCTCTCCTCCGCCGTCCCTCTACTCCACCGTCTGGCGTTCGCTGTCTCCCTCTCCGTCTCCATCTTCTTCTTCCTCTCCGTCTTCCCTTTCTCACTTTGAAAGCATTTGCAGATCTATCCTCCGTTGTCCCTCTTCTCCACCGTCCGACGTCTTCTCCCTTTCCGATCTTCATCCTTACTGTGTTAGCCTCAGGACAGGCTACTAGTAACATGGCTAGTTGGAAAAGTTGATGACACTGCTTGTTTTTTTCCTTCGGTTGTAGTGACAACTAGTTGTACATGTACATATAAATGATAAGTATTGGCAAAGCTTTCTGGTTCTGGGTTGAAGAACAATGACTCACTAGATATATAAATGATAATATTCTTGATTTTAATAATGAAAAAAATTGAGAAATTTCTCAAAATTGATAATTATAAATTTATTAGTTTTGATAATATTCATAGTTCACACTAGAAAAAAAATTGAGAAATTTCTTAGTTTTGATAATTATAAATTGAGAACATTCTCAGTTTTGAAATTGAGAACATTCTTAATTTTGAGATTAAAGGGCAAAACGTCTTCTTACTTCTAAATGGGACTTATTAGTTCAAAAAATTTTTGACAGGACCTAAGCTACCACCAAATATATAGATAGGATTTTTAGGTAATTAATCCATAAAAAAAATGATATAATTAAAGATGTATATGATATGCTTGTCTGTATAATAAAATTCAGCAGTGCTAGCGGCCTCAATTTCTAAGGCTCGAATGCGCCTCGAATTCTTTTTTTTTTTTAATTTATTTGTTGGGATGTGTTATTATTATTATTTTTTCAAAGAATGGTGGTTATGTGTAAGGGTGTGCCAAAAAACTAGACATCCCATACCAATTTATTAGCCTAACTGATTATATGGAATTAATAAATTTTAACCAACAGTCTAATTGATCAGTTAATTTTATCACCAAACTAGTTCAACCCAACTCACTCACCTTAGCAAATCACACAAACTGAGTTGGTGTGAGATGTCTAATTTTTTGACACACTCCTACACATAACCACCTTTGAAAAAAAAAAAATAGCATTTCATTTTCCTTTGAGTCTTCCTGATTTGAAATAAAAATATTACAAGGACTCGTAAAAAATTATATGGAATTAACAAATTTTAACCAACAACCTAAATGATCAATTAATTTTACCACCCAACAGTCTAATAGATCAATCAATTTTATTACTCATTCAGTCCAATACACTCCTACACATAACTACCTTTCAAAAACAAAAATAATAATAATAATATTTCAATTTCCTCCAAGTCTTGATTTGAAATAAAAATATAACATAAACTCGTACAAAATTATATGAAATTAACAAATTTTAACCAGTAACCTAACTGATCAATTAATTTGTTACCCAACTGTCTAATTGGTCAGTTAATTTTATCACTCAACCCGCCCAACTCAACTCACTCATCTTATCAAACAACACAGGTTGAGTTGATATAAAATGTTTAATTTTTTGACACATCCCTACACATAACCACTCTTGAAAAAAAAAAATCCAAACTAACACAACTACCCCCAAAAAAAAAAAAAAAAAAAAAGCATTGCACACCCAACCCTTAATACGATTGTAGTTAGTTTAATGATTCTTTTTTTTAATAAGATTGTATTGTAATTAGTTTAATGGTTCTTTTTTTTTTCTTTTTTTTTATTATGAGAAAAATGTGATGTGATTGTATTGCTAATATTTTAGTCATTGTTCATGGTTGGTTTAGTGTATTTCTACTGGGCTGTGGCTCACCCTATATGGGAATATCATTTTCAGGTACAGGAAGCATGCCACCTCCAAGGACATAGCTAGGGAGGCTAGAGGCGGACACACTGGTGTCGATTTTACTTTTTGATGTATTACATGTAAATACAAGCCAAGGGCTTAATGTGTACGAGTTAGTACTCTTTTGGTGTAACCAAGTGTTAACTTGGAAAGCTGTAAGCCTGTAAGGCATTTGCTTTTGTTGTTAACATGTAATACCTTTTGTAATGAAACTTTGATATATGAAAGAATATGGAACATTTGAGTGTCAATGCATGTCTTATTTAATGAGTTTAATGCTATGAATTTGAGGGCGTTACAGAAGGTAATCCTTCACGCCTTGCACCCCCATCTGGTGTTTGCCCGTCGATGGCGGACTGTGGTAATTCTTCATTGTGCGCCATTGTTCCTAAAGAGATAAAGCTTGATTAAGAGGTTTTGTCCTGTCTGTTTTTCCCACAGACGGCGCCAATTGTACGGGAAAGAAATAAACCTTCTCGTATAATCCTGTTGATCAAGTCTGCGCTCCTCTGTACGTCGTTGATTTATTACCTGAAAACACAAACGTGAGCTAGCCGGCGGGTGTGTGCCGGAAACCTCTCCGATACCTAAGTCAGTAAGCTTGACCAATAGACAAAAGCTCTGTGTATTCAGAAAGCAAAGTTGTGTTACCTCTCCAAAGGTGATGTTTGTGAGCTTTTATAGGTTTCGTGTGGCACAATCCTAGTAGGACTTTTCCTTCTCCACGCAGAGTCCTCCTAGGATTCATACTCTTGAAGGACAATGCTTATCCTTCAACACCCCCCTCACTGCTTAAACCAAGTGAGATGGCTTTTATCATGGCCGAACTCCCGTATAACCGAAGTAATTATGATCACGCCGAGCCACAGAGTAGACCGAACCGTCTTTAGTTCGGTTCTCTTTTTCACTACTCCTTATCTCGGTCCCTCATGTACAAAGAATGTCGTGGTTAGACCGAGCTACCGAGTAGCAAAGTCATAACCGGTCTAACCACAATACGTCATGACCGGGCTAACTCTGAGACCGGTCTAACTTCAAAGCGTCTTCCAACCGGCCTAACTCCAAGTCGCTTCCGGACCGGAGTAACATTACATTTCTCTCGGGCCGGAGTAACTTTACGGCCTTTTTACTCAGCCCTTCGTATTGTGGGCCATAATGACCATTTCCCAGCTCGGCCCAATTTTCACATAAATTATCCTCTCATTTGTAATTTTTTAAACTACATAAGACAATTTATATTTTAAGCAAATTTTAAGAGGTATATTTTTAATTTACTTATTCTTTTTTTTTTATTATTGTTATTATAGTTACTGAAATATCCGTTTGTACTTGGTTTAACCTCAACTCTCAGAGTTCAATCCTCTTTAATGTCAATTATTTGGGTCAACACTATTCAGTATTTGAAGTGTGGGCGAATCTCGTCTATTTTTGAGTTTGTGACTTACTGTTATAAAATTAAGGAGATTTATGGGTAAGTTCTAATAAATAAATTTATTGTCAAATAAATTATATGATAATTAATGATATTTTTTATTAAATATTATTAAAAAACGTCACTAATTGTTAATTTTTAACAACAATTTAAAATTTGTCACAAAAAATACTAATTATAAGTTTTAGCGACAGTTTAAAAAAATCTTCACAAAAAAAAGTTACTAATTTACAATTTTTAGTGACAGTTTAAAAAATTTGTTACAGAAAAATGCCACTAATTGTAAGTTTTAATAACAATTTATAAAAATCGTAATAAAAAAATCACTACTTATCAATGTTTAGCGATGTACGTAAAGAATCATCACAAAAAAAATATTTTTAGCGATGATTTTACTAGGATTTATTTTCAATAGGACTGGATAAAAATTAAGTCCAATTATTAAGACAAATTAGTAGTTTATCCTATAATTAAGTGGTCTTGTTATATACCATCACCTAAAATGACCTCTGGAATTAAGACTGACTTAAGTCTAGCCTCACATATCACTCTTTTGTAATTGGATAATACTATATACACCAATTAGTATACTGATTAGTCTACTAATAAATAATGTGACATAATTTTAAAAATTTTGAGTATTTATAATTTGTATAATAAATAGGGTTATAATTTTAAAACAATAATATCATTATATATATTGATTTACTAATTGGTACTTATAATACCACTGTTTGTAATTAACCCTTATTACTTAATTGTTTTCTTGCAATTATTCTAAAGAAGTTTTTTGAATCTTCAAGGCAAAGCAGAATCATTACAATTGCTTGATCTTTTGATCATTTGGTAAATCCTTGGCGGCCTATGGATAGGGTATTAGAAATTTATCAATAATAGGTCGCATCAAAAATAAATTTGATATAAAGATTTATTTTTTGTATTTTAAAACTAAATATTTTTTTTACAACTAGAGGAGGTGGATCTTAAAGGTCACCTCCTTCCACGAGAAATTTAGGTAACATTTGGTAGAATTTTTTAAATATGATTTGAGAATAGAAGTTACATTTTGAATTTGTGAGTTTTGAAATTTTGATTTGAGTGTGTAAAATTTGTTTGGTGAATGAATTTTGAAAAGAGTTTTGAATTGAGTGGGAAATTTTTGATGTAACATATGATATTTGATACAAAAACTTACAATTCATAACCAAACACACAACTCAAAATTCTTTTTTGTATTTTAAAACTAAATATTTTTTTACAACTAGAGGAGGTGGATCTTAAAGGTCACCTCCTTCCACGAGAAATTTAGATAACGTTTGGTAGAATTTTTTAAATATGATTTGAGAATAGAAGTTGTATTTTGAATTTGTGAGTTTTGAAATTTTAATTTGAGTGTGTAAAATTTGTTTGGTGAATGAATTTTAAAAAAATTTTTGAATTGAGTGAGAAATTTTTGATGTAACATATGATATTTGATACAAAAACTTACAATTCATAACCAAACACACAACTCAAAATTCTATTCAAAACTCATAAAAAAAATTTAAAAAATTATGAATTTTTTTTTATTAAAAATATAAAAAATAATAGGTGGAAATTGTAAAAAAAAAAAAATACATTGTTCCGGTCAACTAGCCGGTCATCCGGGAGGACGACTGGTTAGCCCTTTCCCGCCTTTGACAGAGTTTTCAAAAGTGAGCGTACAATTTATTTTTAAAAACTATAAACAAACATCACGTACAAATCAAAGAGTGAAATTAAAGTTCTAAAACTCTACCGAATAGAGCCCTAGGAGCCTCCACTAGAGAAAGTTACTACACAAGAAAGTTAGTACGTCACTTCAAGTTACATATTTTATTTTTTAATAATTTATTGATTAATTTTTTCAAATTGCGTACCACCCTTTCTCATGAAAATACATAAATAAGTAACATTGACAAACTAGAAGCTCAAAAAAATTACATGGCACACACCTGAAGATCATGGAATTGCAATTAGATCAATGTGAGACTCTTAATATAGAGACACATCAATCAAATAGAAAGCTCATGCAATTGTTTTTCGAATCTATCTATATTGTCAGTTATGAAGCCTTGGCTTGTTAGGGTTTTTTTCCACTTGAGATGATTTTTCTTTACCAATTTGCCCATCTCGTTATCTTTATCCATTACGGAGCAAATAGACTCGCACAAACTCTCTTTTGAAAACCAACCATTTTCATCTCTTGTTATCTCCACAGCTACCTTCAATTCCTCAGCCATTAACCTAGTGTTGAGGATTTGATCACATAGATGTGGTACAAGCACTATTTGAGCATTGCTCAATAGAGACTCCAACATTGATCCAACTCCACAGTGATTCACAAAACACCCAATAGATGAGTGACCTAATATTTGTGGTTGTTGCACCCATCCTCCATAAACCACTCCTCTGCCTCCAATCCTCTCTTTAAACCCCTTCGGCAACGCTTCTTCCACCGTCGCTACTCCTGCAGGCGGTTTTAAGGCTACTAAAAATGGTAGCCCCGTTAACTCAAACCTATTGAAGATACTGAGTTGAAGTTGAATAGCAGTTCAACTACTTCAACTAATTCTATTACAAACACTGCTGCAAGTACAACTGCTTCAACTGATTTTGTTATTCCAGTTGCAAAAAGAAGCTTCCCGAAGCTCCTGCCACCTCAACCACACAGTTGTAACTATTACTCAGTTATAACAACCTAGAGCTTACATACAAGTCTATAAATAAGCATTGTAAATCATCATCTGGTGTTTCTGAAAAATATAATAATAAAAAGTTCTTAGTTTCTTCATTTCATCATGGTATCAAAGCAACTCTCTCTTACGAGTTGATCCATGGCTCCTTCAACTTCTTTGTTATCTTCTCTCATGGCTTCAACCTCACTTCCTCTAAATCTCTCATTACTGATTTTGAACCTTTCTTCGTTTATCACCATCAAGCTTGATGCATCAAACTTTATGATATGGAAAAATCAAGTGCAGAATATTCTCATTGCTACTAGTCTTCTTGGCTTTGTTGATGGTACTATACCATGTCCACAAATGAGAATTATAGATTCTTCTGGTTCAAAAAAAGACAATCCTGAATACCTGCAATGGAAAATTATTGATGCACACCTGCTCAGTTGCATTACTGCAACTTTGTCACCTACAATCTATTCATCTGTTCTTCATCTTCATAGCTGTGCTGAGATTTGGATTGCTTTACATAAGCGATTCACTTCACTTTCTCGATGTCATGTTCATCAGTTGAAGAACAAATTAAACAGCATTTCTAAGAAAATAGATTCGATGGAGAATTATCTCTCCAAGATCAAAGACTTGGTCAGTCAATTGGCTCTTGTTTCTTCATTTATAGATGATGAAGATCTTGTTTTGCTGACCTTGAATGGTCTACCTGATGAGTATGATGCCTTCAAGACTACCATTCGAGCCAGATCAGAGTCAATTTCTATAGAAGAATTGACTGCTCTTCTTCTTTCTGAAGCTGTTCATATTGAATCCAAAACTTCAGAAACTTTCTTCTGAACCTACTATGGCCTTCTCTTCTGTTCGAGGTTCTTCCAATTCTAATCTCAGAGGTCGTTCTTCTGGCTTTAAAGGTCACTGGGATTGGAAGCTAGAGCTATTGTACAGAGATTATCACACTAGAGTATGGGTGTAGTAGGGGAAGAAATACCCATTTCAGTAAGTAGCATGGAAATCCAACTTAACTCAGCAGCAGCATTGGCTAAAGCTCTATATTCAACCTCAGTGGAGAAACGAGACATTGTGGCCTGTTTTTTTGCAGACCAAGAGACCAAATTGGAACCCAAGAAGACAGAGTAACCAAAGGTTGATTTTCTATCATGAACATCTCCTGCCCAATTGGAATCGGAATACCCATGAACATCAAAAGTACTGGAGGAAAAGGACAAGCCATGAGTGATGGTGCCTTGAACAAATCTAAGAATTCTCTTAATTGCAGCAAAATATGAAATGAAGAAACTAAGAACTTTTTATTATTATATTTTTTAGATACACCAGATGATGATTTACAATGCTTATTTATAGACTTGTATGTAAGCTCTAGGTTGTTACAACTGAGTGATAGTTACAACTGTACGGCTGAGGTGGCAGGAGCTTCGGGAAGCTTCTTTTTGCAACTAGAATAACAAAATCAGTTGAAGCAGTTGAACTGCTATTCAGCTTCATCTCAGTAGCTTCAATATTCCCTTGCAAGCTGATGGGGCGATCAAGAACCATGAGCTTGGACTTGAGATATTGAAACCGAGAGACATTTAAAGGTTTAGTAACCAGATCAGCAAGTTGATCAATAGTTGGAATGTATTGCAACCGAAATTGCTTAGCCAGAACCTTATCTCGGACAAAATGACAATCGATTTCGATATGCTTGGAACGTGAGTGGAAGACGGGATTGGAAGCTAGAGCTATTGCAAAGAGATTATCACACCAGAGTATGGGTGTAGTAGGGGAAGAAATACCCATTTCAGTAAATAGCATGGAAATCCAACTTAACTCAGCAGCAGCATTGGCTAAAGCTCTATATTCAGCTTCAGTGAAGGAACGAGACACTGTGGCCTATTTTTTTTGCAGACCAAGAGACCAAATTGGAACCCAAGAAGACACAGTAACCAGAGGTTGATTTTCTGTCATGAACATCTCCTGCCCAATTGGAATCGGAATACCCATGAACATCAAAAGTATTGGAGGAAAAGGACAAGCTATGAATGATGGTGCCTTGAACAAATCTAAGGATTCTCTTAACTGCAGCAAAATGTCCAATGGTAGGGGCATGCATATGTTGACAAGCTTGGTTGACAGAGAGAGAAAGATCTGGTCTTGTAATGGTGAGATATTGTAAAGCACCAACAATACTTCTATAAAGAGCTGGATCAGAAAATGGTAGAGAAGCATTTAGAGAAACACTAGGCATGACAGAGATAGGTGAAGGGCAAGGCTTACAAGAGGACAAGCCAGCTTGAAGAAGAATTTCTTTGGCATATTTAGACTGAGATAAAAGATATCTTGAGCTGGTAGGCTGGACTGAAATACCAAGAAAATAAGCAGTGTCACCCAATTCCTTTATGGTGAACACACTGTGTATCTTTGTAATGAGAGATTGAATGTGAGAAGAACTATCACCAGTGATCAAGATATCATCCTCATAAATCAACATATAAGTGACTGAAGTGGAAGTCTTTTGAATGAATAAAGAAGAGTCACTCTTGCTATTAGTAAAGCCTTGAGACAACAAGTATTAAGAAAAGGTGGAATACCAAGCTCGTGGTGTCTGTTTCAATCCATATAAGGCCTTGTGTAGTTTACGCACTTGATTAGGTGAGGAAGAATCCTCAAAACCTGGAGGCTGAAGCATGAATACTTCTTCTTCAAGACGCCCATGAAGAAATGCATTGGAAATGTCAGATTTGTGGAGGTTTTGGTCACTCTACATTAGACTGCTGGTATCGGATGGATTCTCAGTATCAATCTCAGTATCAATCTTCCTCTAGTTCTCAGCATCCTTCTGAGTCCAGCTCCAGAGCATTTGTTGCTGCAACTCAATCAGCAGCCGCTTCTACTTCTCAAACGCCTTGGTACTTGGACTCTGCTGCTACAGATCATATCACTCATGATCTTCAACATCTCAGTTGCTCACGGCCCTATCAAGGATCATATCAGATCAGATCACTGTAAGTAATGGAACTACAGTTCCCATTCACAACACTAGTAAGGGACTGCTTCCTACACCTCATTGTTCTTTTTGATTGAATCATGTTTTACATACTCCTTCAATTTCTTCTCACCTTCTGTCAGTTCACAAATTTACTAAGGACAATAATTGTTTTATCACCTTTGATGATTCTAAATTTGTGATTCAGGACAAGGATTCGAGGAGAATTCTTCATCAAGGTTCTAGTACCAATGGCCTATACCATTTTTACTCTACTCCTACATCTATGTTAACTGCTGATCCATCTGTCCATAATTCTTACTTTACTACATCACATACACCTGTTTCTTTCTCTGTTTGGCATAATAGATTAGGTCATCCCTCCTTAGTGAAGTATAATCATCTTAAACCATTGTTGAATGTTTCCTAGAATAAAATGGCATCTGTTTGTACTGATTGTTGCATAGCTAAAAGTCATAGACTTCATTTTCAATTGTCTAATACTACTGTAAATGCTCCTCTTTCTCTAATCTATAGTGATGTATGGGGGCCATATTCTTTTACTTCTGGTTATAAATACTACTTTCTTTTTGTGGATGACTTTAGTCGATTTACTTGGCTTTTTCCATTATCTTATAAAAGTGAAGTGTGTGATAGGTTCATCGAATTCAAGGCTTATATTGAAAAATAATTTCATACATCATTGAAAATTTTGAGAACTGATGGAGGATTTGAATATTTTACTAATAAAATGCAATCTTTCTTGCGTACCCAAGGTGTTATTCACCAACATTCTTGTCCTCGCACTCCTTCTCAGAATGGTATTGCTGAGAGAAAACATCGGCATATCACTGAAACTGCTACTGCTCTTCTTCATCACTCATCTGTGCCATTACAATACTGGTTTGATGCTGTTGCTATTTCTACTTTTCTTATTAATATGCTTCCCTCTTCTAAGCTTGGACATAAATCTCTTTTTGAAAAGCTTTTTCAATACACTCCAGATTACTCATATTTTCGCGTGTTTGGTTGTCCATGCTTCTCTTGGCTTAAGCCTTATCAGCCTCTCAAGCTACATCCTATATCTGTGTCCTGTGTTTTTCTGGGCTATCATCCTTTTGCTAAAGGTTATTGATGTCTTGATCCACTCACAGGTCGAGTCTATCTGTCTAGACATGTGGTCTTTAATGAGCACGTGTTTCCCTTTGCTCATCTGGCTTCTTCTATATCTTCTCATTCCTCTTCAACATTACCAACATTACCTGATATTCAATCTTTTTTCTGGCCTTCTTCCTCTTCTTCTATTGGTTCTCAGACATTCTCTAGTCCAGTATCTCCTTATCTTCCCTCTTCTACTTCTTATTTACCAGCTTCTGCAGTTCCTATTCAGTCTATTTCTATTGAGTTACCTCATCTACCTCCTTCTCATTCTAATCAGCATCCTATGATTACCAGACCCAAATCTGCTGCTACTCCTCACTGTTTGATTGCTTCCACTCCCACTGCCATTGCCACTGCTTCCTACGTTAATTCTGAACCTCCTTCTAATAGAGAAGCTTTGCTGTCTCCTATTTGGCATCAAGCTATGCTTGAAGAATTCTCTGCTCTTCAGCACCAACATACTTGGTCTTTAGTGTCTCTTCCATCTAACAAAACTGCCATAGGCTGTAAATGTATTTTCAAGGTTAAACAAAATTCTGATGGCACTATTACAAGGTATAAGGCATGATTGGTTGCCAAAGGGTACCTTGTCACGACCCAAACCTGGCCCTATGGGTTTGGCACCGTAACCGGCCAGTAATCCGAGATTACCGAAGGCCTGCAGAACAGTAGAATAGTAAAACAGAGTACAGGGCCTGGCGGAAGCCAATACAGTAAATGAATAGTGTCCATTGAGCTGTGTCAGTCTGTATGCCAAAAAGATTTTTCATGCATTCACATATACAAACAGTACAGTCTATACAAAATTTACAGTCACACAGTACAGACCTAATCCCTTGATAACAGTACGGTTAGCAGTTAACAGTCTATACAGTAATCCAAACAGTATGGAGACAGACGGGGGAAAAACAAGACACCCCAAAGCCATAACATGGCAACTCGGAACCTCTCAGTGAGGCACAAAGGCTGGCTTGACAAAACTTGAGTCTAACCCACGCTCCTAGCTCCGATCTGGCGGCTGAGCACCTACATATATATATAACAGTGAGCTAAGCCCAGTGAATAACATAAAAGCGTAAAAGAGGTTAAGAATGAATGTCCTTACAGTATGAAAGCAGTCATTAAACAATACTTCAGTCTTTCAGTCAGAACAGTTATTCAGTCATATGTGGTACATCCATTAGCATAGCAGTACAGTAAACAGTAGGTCTTAAAAGACCGAACAGTAAATGATGGCCATCAATCAGTAAACAGTAGTGGTTTCAACAAGGAACCAACAGAGAATTCTGTCACAGTAACAGTAAACAGTAGTGCTAAGGATGCACAATACAGTTCAGAATATAAGACATACATTCATTCAGTTACCGTAATCAGTTCAGAAAACAGTACAGTTCAGTTGTTCAGAAGATAATCATTTCGACATATCTTTACACAATCGTTACTCATAGAGTTTGCGGCTACAGTATGCTAGAGCGTGTCTCTCCAGTCGCCAACCCTACACAGTTAACAGATTGAAACACACTAAGCTACACAGCTGGGAAAGATAACAACTTAATCCCTAATTGCCTCGGTGTTGTTCTACATCTATATCCTCAGTAAGATGCTCTTAAAACTATGCCTAAGCATGCCTAGGATGGGATGAGGATGCAAAGATGTACTCAAAAAAACAGTTTCAGAATAATCAGAAAACAGAGTCCCGCTCGAGCGCAGGTTTCCCGCTCGAGCGGTCATGCAACAAAGGTACACGCTCGAGCGTCAATTTCCCGCTCGAGCGTACTGTAAAAGTACCGGATGGGTGAAATCTCCGCTCGACGCCCGCTCCAGCTCGAGACACAATCCTCCGCTCGAACGCCCAATCCTCCGCTCTGAGCGGACTGTAAAACAGTGCAGAGAAATACTGGATGCTCGGATTCCACGCTCGAGCGCCACTTTCCCGCTCGAGCGGAAGTGCAAAATCTGGGAATTCCAGTTGCCACTCCAAGCCAAAACCAGGTTCAAATGCATCAAAACCAATCCTCTTGGGCCCATTTTATGGAAAACTTTATAAACACATAGAATATCATGGTTCAAAGCTCAATTTTAAGAAATCAAAGCCCAAGGGTGTTCAATTCAAACCCAATTTCATGAACATGGACAACATGCAAACATGCAAGAATTCAAATCAATTCAAAGCTTCACATTTGATGCTCTAAGGAGCCAATTGAATCCAAAAACAAGTTGAAAACAGTGGACCATTACAAAATTATGGACATACATGTGACAATTTTACCATGAATTCAACTCAAAACTCATCAATTCAAACATGCATGCATGGATTATGCTCTATATCAACATGTATGAACTAAAACATGGCTAGCTCTACAATTTAACATGGACCATGCAAGAATTAGCTCAAACACAAGAATGAGAAGATGAAATCCTTACCTAAGTCTTGTATATCAAGGTTTGGGAGCTCAAATATGCAATCTATACTTCAATTCTTCAATCTCTCCAAGCAATTCACAAAGTAGAACTCAAGATCAACTCAATTCTCTCTCTCTCTCTCTATCTTGGTCGGTTGAGCAAGGGAAAGAGCTGATGGAAACGTTGTTCAAGTATGCACAAGGCTCACAATGTATGTGAGATGTGGCCACTAAGTGTGGCCAAAATGGTGAATAAATCAACTCATGCACTCTAACTCATTTTAATCTAATTTAATCATACCTAATCAGTTTTCAGATAAATATATCATAATTTTCGCATTAATTATGAGCTCATAAAACATCAATCAATTCCCGGTTCGGCCGTCGATAGGCCTTCAATTAGCAATTTAAACATAAAACGCAAACAGATCAAATAATCAATCAGACAGATAAAATACAATTTAACATACACACTCATCAATTTCAATTCCAGTTTCAGTCAGTCAGTTCAGACTTTAATCAGTTTAATTATCAGTCATAATCAGTTCAGTTTAACGGTAATCAATGTTTATCGGTAATCAATCAGTCATTAATCGGTAAACAGTATGAGGGTTGTTACGTACCTGCAGCAAGAGGGTATTGATTTTCATGAGACTTTCAGTCTAGTGGCTAAACAGTGGTCTCTTAAACAGTTAGACATTTCCAATGCATTTCTTCATGGCCGTCTTGAAGAAGAAGTATTCATGCTTCAGCCTCCAGGTTTTGAGGATTCATCCTCACCTAATCAAGTGTGTAAACTACACAAGGCCTTATATGGATTAAAACAGACACCACAAGCTTGGTATTCCACCTTTTCTCAATACTTGTTGTCTCAAGGCTTTACTAATAGCAAGAGTGACTCTTCTTTATTCATTCAAAAGACTTCCACTTCAGTCACTTATCTGTTGATTTATGTGGATAATATCTTGATCACTGGTGATAGTTCTTCTCACATTCAATCTCTTATTACAAAGATGCACAGTGTGTTCTCCATGAAGGAATTGGGTGACATTGCTTATTTTCTTGGTATTTCAGTCCAGCCTACCAGCTCAGGATATCTTTTATTTCAGTCTAAATATGCCAAAGAAATTCTTCTTAAAGCTGGCTTGTCCTCTTGTAAGCCTTGCCCTTCACCTATCTCTGTCAAGCCTAGTGTTCCTTCAAATGCTTCTCTACCATTTTCTGATCCAGCTCTTTATAGAAGTATTGTTGGTGCTTTACAATATCTCACCATTACAAGACCAGATCTTTCTCTCTCTGTCAACCAAGCTTGTCAACATATGCATGCCCCTACCATTGGACATTTTGTTGCAGTTAAGAGAATCCTTAGAATTGTTCAAGGCACCATCACTCAAGGCTTGTCCTTTTCCTCCAGTACTTTTGATGTTCATGGGTATTCCGATTCCAATTGGGCAGGAGATGTTCATGACAGAAAATCAACCTCTGGTTACTGTGTCTTCTTGGGTTCCAATTTGGTCTCTTGGTCTGCAAAAAAAAACAGGCCACAGTGTCTCGCTCATCTACTGAAGCTAAATATAGAGCTTTAGCCAATGCTGCTGCTGAGTTAAGTTGGATTTCCATGCTGCTTACTGAAATGGGTATTTCTTCCCCTACTACACCCATACTTTGGTGTGATAATCTCTCTGCAATAGCTCTAGCTTCCAATCCCGTCTTCCACTCACGTTCCAAGCATATCGAAATCAATTGTCATTTCGTCCGAGATAAGGTTCTGGCTAAGCAATTTCAGTTGCAATACATTTCAACTATTGATCAGCTTGTTGATCTGTTTACTAAACCTTTAAGTGTCTCTCGGTTTCAATATCTCAAGTCCAAGCTCATGGTTCTTGATCACCCCATCAGTTTGCAGGGGAATATTGAAGATACTGAGCTGAAGCTGAATAGCAGCTCAACTGCTTCAACTGATTCTGTTATTCCAGCTGCAAAAAGAAACTTCCTGAAGCTCCTGCCACCTCAGCCATACAGTTGTAACTATCACTCAGTTGTAACAACTTAGAGCTTACATACAAGTCTATAAATAAGCATTGTAAATCATCATCTGATGTATCTGAAAAATATAATAATAAAAAGTTCTTAGTTTCTTCATTTCATCAAAACCCTAGAACAAGTTCTTCGAATTGGTCCTTTTCAAGGATCAATTGGCTCCCAAATTCACAGAACACAACGGAGTTGGGCTCGAACCCCTCCAGCCACCACGCCCACCGGTCTTCAAGCAACCTTTCCATTTTCATCACTTCATGCAGGACAGGTCCTGTTAGAAACACGAGCTTTCCATACTGGCTTCCTATGTAGGCACAAAATTGTCCCTCAATTTCTTGGCATGTTCTAATAGAGATTGCATCGCATTCTTTCATGGAGGTTGTGAAACGACCATGGAGCATTATTCCAAGGCCAAATTCAAATGATATGACCGGCGGTGCTAGAGCTTCGTGCCTACGTAACACCACGGTGGACGATGGGTAGCCTGGTGGTGGCTTTGCCATTTCGGCCTCCATTAGTGTCATGTCCTCAAAAACTTTCCGTGCAGGGACTAGTTGGATTGCTACCGTCACTGCAGAAACAGCACTATAGAGCACGGTGTTCATGAAGCGAATCTTTGATGCTAGCTCTGATATCCAATAAGCGGTGTCAAAGAGAACAAAATAAGGTTTCAATTTGCGTAGCAATGTTTCCACCTGATCACGAGTGAGGTCCATGGCAGTCCCTAGGTGAGTAGTTAAGAGAATGGGTATGTCAGAAGTTGTCTCGGTGCCTAGAGGGAGGCCTTCGACATGTGGAACGGTGAGGGGATAGAAAGTGATGAGGTCGGGATGCAGATTTGTAGGTTCCCATTGGATTTGGACCTTTTTTGGCAACAAAAATGAGATTTTGTGGCCTCTTTGAGCGAGCTCATTGGAGAGATGGAGGTAATATGGAGTCAAGTGCCCAAAGGAAAACCATGGAAACATGGCTATGTGAAGCTTTGAATCATTGTTTTGAGCCATTAGTTGCCTCTTCAATGTTGTTTCTAGCTAGTCTTTGTGTATTTGTATTTGTGTCTGTGTGGTGAGCTTGGTTTGCAAGTGCCTCTATATATATAGTCAAATAATGGAAATTTCAATTATTATTTATTTACTTGCGGTAGTTTGTTGTTATAATACATATTTCCCTTTTATAGTATATGATTGTCAGATTGATGAAGATAGATAGTTGTGCTGATTAAAAATTTAATAATAATAAAAACAGTAATGATAAAGACTCCACAAAACACAACGCTCACAATTCTCAAAATGATCCGAACGATTCATGTCATTGTCAGACACATCAATAGTCAATACATCAGTGGGGTAGTGGGAGTCCTCCTTTGTAGAGATTCTAAACATTTTCCTAATAAAAACGAGTTGTCCTAAAAGAGATGATTGTTGTCCAATTAACAAATACTATAATATTACAAATTCATAAATTTCACTTAAAAATTATTTAAAAATATCCTTATGTGAATTTAGATTCATTAACACATTCTATCTCCATCGTTGTCCTCAATCTTAAAAAAAAAAAAAATGTCTCCTTGGTTGCCCAATATACTGCCACCTGAGCTGGTGGGGCCCACGTCCTCCAAATGGGTTTGTTCCCTTTTGTTAGTTGAAAAACACGTATTTCATTTTGTTCTTGCAAAATTAGGGATGACAATGAGGGTTTATAGGGTAGATATTAATTCTTTTTCTTCATTCTTTTATAATGATTTTTCTCTATTTCCCATTCACTATTCTCTGTGTGTACTACTTTTCCCATCCCCTAATGAGTTTAGATTTTTTCCAACCCAACTTGACCTTTATTTTTTATTTCTTTTAAGAGTCCCAACTAAAACTAAATATACATTCAATCTTATTTGGTTTGGTTTGGTTTAACAAAAAAATCAAATACACATTAATTAATTAAGTAATTAAAAATTTGTTTTAAAATAATCAAATATATAATTTTGAGAAAATCAAATAAGTTTTTCATAATAATCTAGTATTTAACTAAAAAAGCATTTCAAATAAATATTTTTTTTTATTTCACAAAAAAAAGAAAAAAAAAATTGCTAAACAGGACACAATTTAAAGTGAAGGAGGGTGAGAGTGAGAGTGGATAAAGGACAGTGTGACATGTCCACATTTATTTATCAATAATGATACATACTTCTAATTCTAGAGCTCTAAATGGAGCTTTAGTGTGGAACTTTAGTGAGGTGAAAGTGAGAGAGAGAGAGGAGTGTGGGTTCTACTTTTACATGGGCACTCTCCACATCATTAGAGTTGCATTAGAACTCTTAAATTAGAGCTCTCAAACATTATTCTTTTCTATCTCACTAAAACTTGATTTAGAGCTCTAGCATTAAAAGTGTGTATCATTACTGCGTAAGTTGCCGTTTCCCTCTCTCTTTCATTATAGCCATCAACTTTCTTTCTCCACTACTCTCTCTCTCTCTCTCTCTGGTTTCATTTTGTTAAAACTTTCTGGAATTGAAGAATTGGACAGCCACATTTCGATTCTTTCACTTGGAAAAAGGAACAGAAGAACGGAGATTCCAAACACAACATATGGGGAAATGGGCGGATATTCATTCCGGACCCATATCGTATGACTATTTATAAAATACCACTTAATCGATCAGACGGGTATGAAAAAAGGAAAAAAATTCATATATTTGGATCGGATCTCCACGGGTACCTATAGGGTAGGATCTCCATTGCCATCCCTATGCAAAATGTTATAAAACTTTTGTGTTAGTGTGTACACTTTAATATAGTGTTTTAATATTGTGGTTGGTTCATTATAGTCAATGACTATTCTTTTGCAATGATAAATAATTATTCTATTTATAATACATGTTTTTATTATTTTTTAATGATAATTCTTCATGTTTTATTTTGTGAACCATCCTCTAGACTCATAAAGATAATTTGAATCATTCATTCGTAAATTTTACAGTGAAAATTATTTGTACAAAAATTTGCTTTATTGAATATTAATAAATAAATGAACAAATTGTATTTTATTTTATAAATAGACTAGTCAACTTCAAAATCATAATTAATGTCTATTTTAAAAAATAAAATTTAATTTGTTCATATATTTAGTAATGCGTGATAAAAATGATTTTTGACACAACGTATTTTATTCTTGATAACAATGATACATCCCTCTAAAACTAGAGCTCTAATTGATCTCTAGTGAGGTGGAAAATTATAAAATAAAATAAAAAAAGAAAAGAAAAAATAAGGCCAAAATATCACATCAGATGGGTTCCACATACACATTAAAGATATTAAAACTCGCAAATTAAAGCTCCAAAATATTTTTGTTACTCTTGAGCTTATGTGATGACCGGCAACATAGAGACCTTTTTTGGTAAAACAAACATATAGTTTGTTTGGTTTTGATTTTTAGAAAATGCTTTTCAGAAAATTTTACGGTTTTTTTTTCATATTTTTTTTTGTTTTCAATGAATTTTTTAATATTATAAGCATTTTTTTTAAAATTTTTAGACACACCTAACATAAATACACTTAAAAAAGTATAATATTTGTGAAAAAAAAATTCAAAAAATTCACTAAACACGGAAAATACAAAAAAAATATAAAAATTCAATACATTTTTCGTATTTTTGTGTTTTTATTTTTTTCACAAATACTTTACTATTTAGATACATCTAAGTAAGGTGCATTAAAAAAAATTAAAAATTACTTAAAATTTTAAAAATATTTACTAAAAAAAAATAAGAAAAATAAAAAATTTAGTTTTTAAAAAATTGAATTCAGAAAACTGAAATCAAACACACTGATAATTATTTTATTATATTGCATAGGTGAACAGTTAGAAATTTCACTTTTTTTTTAATTAGTTCTGTTACATAAAAAATTCTGACAGAGAGATATTTGTAATTGTCCAAATCACAGGGGGCAATTCATATTTTCAGCAAACCTTAGGAGATGTATTTGTAATTTACTCTTTTATCTTATAAGATTTGTTGTATGGATTATTTATATTGAAAATTAAATTGATTAGATCACATTTGTCTAAAAAAATATAGATAAATTGTATGCATTTGAAGATAGTGTATTTATTTTATTTTAGATAAACATGATTTGATTAAAGGGTTTTGTTATGGTGTGCAACTTATACCTTACACCTTATACCTTACACTTACACCTTACACTTACACCTTTTGTAAAAAATTAAACCTTATACTTACACTTTTTTTGAGGTTGCACACCATATGCAACCCACTTACACCTTACACCTTATACTTATACCTTACACTTACACCTTATACTTATACTTACACCTTACAATTACACTTTTTGTGTAAGTGGCACATGGTGTGCACTTGCACACCTAAGAAAACTCCTTGATTAAATAGTTGTTGATTTTCGATCAACTTAATTTTTTATATAAATAATTATACTTGATGAACCTCACAAAATGAACTGTTTGGATCGTGAAACCAGGATTAATTTGAACCAGACAGTAGGCCAGATTAGATCTCTCCAAGGGAAAAGGAGCTGAAATCGTATCAAGAGGAAGTATTTAAGTATAGGATAAAGGAGGGTGTTGTCACAGCAATTGAGGTTTTTCACGATTTTATTTTGATCATTCGAACCATTCATATTATAAGATTTGTCGATTATAGCATTTATATAAAAAACGAAGTTAATTGAACATGTATAACTCCATGATTGGACCATAATTGCTTCTAAAAAAATTATTAAAATTATGTTAATCGTTTATTTTATTTAAACATAAATGTGATCTTGTAATGAGTTTCAAATGTTTAATTGATTTGATTTTTTACATGAATGATTTACATGACGAAACCTACAATATAAACCGTTTGAATTATCAAAATAGATCCGCACCCTCCCAGTTCACAAATATATTACATTTAGGATTGTAAACGAGCCGAGTTGAGCCGAGCCGAGTTTTAATATGTATGGGCTTATTTACTAAGTTTTTAACAAGTTTGAGTTCTAAGCCCAAGCTCAATAAAAATAACTGAGCTCGAGCCGAGTTGATTTAAGCTTTATTCGAACTCGAGTTTGTTCACGAGCCTTAATAAACTAAAGAAATTATAAATTCATATTTATATATAAAATTATAATTATAATTGAAATTTTGATAATACAATTAATTATATATATATATATATAAACATATTAAAAAAAATTAATATCTTATATAAATGTATTATCTATAGTTAGCTATTATTTACATATAAATAAATTTAACTATTATTTACATTTATATTATTTAAATATATAAATAATATATTTATTCTATTTTTTATACATATTTCCCTTGAACATGCCGATGTTCTTTATGCCCTGGATCCTTCATTCGATGTGTCCTTCGGGACTCTTCTTGCCTCGGCTCCTCTCGTTCGACTTCCCTGGAAGGCCGGTGTGAGTGTCTTCCACTTCTGGTGTGCTGAGGGGTTTCGGGGATTGCTTTCCTTCCTCCCTTCTGGGTATGAATTGCTGGCATTGGTGTATCTTGCAGCGGGTATGGTGGCTGCATAACATTGTTTTGCATCATGAAGTTGACCACTGACTGTAGGTCTGCCAACTTGTTTGCCAAGTCTTTTACTTCCTCATCTCTCCGTAGGCACCTATCCCTCCATACCTGAAGGTTATCTTCGTTATAATACTTGCTTTGGTCTGTTCGCTTCGAAGTACCGCCCTCCTGGCCGACGTCTTTCTCTCCGTGACCCTGGTCATGATTTTCTGTACTGTGGTTGTCTTCTTCAACGTCAAGATCAATTGGTCTGCCACTCCTAGCAGGAGTGTCGCCCCAATGTTTTCCCTCTGTCCGTCACTGGCCATCTATTCTTCTAAGCTTCCCACAGACGACGCCAAATTGTGTGGGTAATTTTCTGACCACACTGCCCGCCTAGTAATCAGCTGGAGAACACCGGCAGAATAGATGGCTTCAACAGACCTGTAACAAAAAGAAAAGGCTCCGGCGGTGGCTCTTCTACCCGGGGGCACTCCGACGATCAAGTCAGTATATCTCTAAAAGATAATCAAGTGCTAAACTCATAAGTTTGAGTATAAAACTGCGTACCTTAGACCCACGGGGGTGCCTCTCTTTTATAGTTTACTAAATCCAAGTCCCACTAGAAGTCTAACTTCTATGGGCTCCAATTCAATGTCAACTTTGGACTCTTCAAAAGATAAAGATAAACTCCCTAAGAGCTTTATCCTTATCTTAGCAAAGTCTTCTCTTTACTCTAGGACTCTTGTCCCTTATCCGCTTATCTCGGATTCCAATATCTTCGGAGATCACCTCGGCCTTGCCAAGGTAACCTCGGCATAACTACCAGGACACGTGGCACCTCGGCTGACACGTCAGCATCACCATGCCACGTGTCGGTATTCAGAAAATACATCCCCACAAGTATTATAATTATTCTATGTTTGGTTTTGGCTTTTTTGGTTAAAAAAACATAAAAAATAAAATTAGCTACGTAAGCCAATAAGATAAAATATCACATTCAAGTCATAATCATTACACGTTTTCTCTCACAAAAATCAAAAAAGTCAAAAATAAAATTCAAATGAGGCTAAAAAAGTCAGGCTAAAATAACCAAAAAGTCAAAAAGTCAGCTATTTTAACTCTTCTCAAACAAAGACTCAGAGTTTTTAATACTGTGATAAAAAAACAAAGAATTAAAAAATAGAATTAATTAACTAAAACTCCTATTTACAAATGTTATAGTAGCTTAGGTCTCATCTAAAATTTTTTGAACCAATAAATCTTATTTAGTAAAACTGAGGATATTATCAGTTTTTTCCAATTTTTAAAATTAAAAACATTATCAAATTTGCATAGTAATATTCTAGATAATTGTTTCACTAACTAATAAAAAAAACAAAGTATGAGATTAAACGTTTTTGTCTTTCAACTTATTGATTTGATTCAATTATCCAATAAAATCGAGAACATTATCAATTTTTTCCAGTTTTAAAACTGAAAACATTATTAGTTTTTTTATTTTTAAAAGCTTTTTTTTTTTTTTTTAAGTTTTATAGATCAATGTACCATCATCATACTATTTTATAAACACAAATTTTAAATTTTGCACAAAACATATTCCAGTTTTTAAAAAAAAAAAAATTCAAAAAAAAATATATTCAGTTTTCTAGAAATTAATTTTTTTGTTTTTGGTTTTTTTTTTAGTGAATATTTTTTAAATTTTAAGCAATTTTTTACTTTTTCAAATGCACTTTATTTAGATGTATCTAAATAGTAAAATATTTGTGAAAAATATTTTTAAAAAACTAATAAATACGCAAAAATAAGAAAACATATTGAATTTTCTTATTTTTTATATTTTTGGTGTTTAGTGAATTTTTAAAAAAAAATTTCACAAATATTATACTTTTTAAGTGTATTTATATTAGGTGTATCTAAATATTAAAAAAAAATTGCTTAAAATATTTTAAAAAATTCATTGAAAACAAAAAAAAATACGAAAAATAAAAAAATAGAATTTTCTGAAAAGTGTTTTCTGAAAATCAAAACCAAACAAGCTGATTAGTTTTTTTTTTTTTGCACATAAATTTTTGTTGTTTTTGGGTTTTTTAAATTTGAAAAATCGTAGCCGTTAATTATAAATTTTGGACTGTTTTAAGTTTTTTTTCTTGTCTAAAGAATTGAGGTGTGTGTATGCTGGGTGTATCTCTCAAATCACTCTTACCTTTGACACACCTTCTATATAGCGATCTCGATTTTCCTCGTCATTTATCGTATTTTGGACTCGGGTCTAGTGATGGTATGTTGTTGTCTGTGTCTCGTTTCTATCCTTTGATTCTTTGTATTTAAGTTTTGGGATGTGTTGGGTGAGTTTGAAACAGGTTGGTTGTGAATTAGAACAAATGGTTGCTGCCCAGAATTTGGCTTCTTAGCTAGAGCGAGTCTTTTTGCGCTCGAGCAAGGCCTGGGTATTTGCTTCTTCGCTCGAGCGAGCTTTCTTACGCTCGAGCGAGTATGGTGGGTCTTCAGGTTTCTTTTTCAGACGCAGCTTCCGTTCGAGCGAGCTTTGTGTCTTGTGTCTCTTCGCTCAAGCGAGCAGTCTTGTGCTCGAGCATGCCTCTGCATCTCTTTTAGACCTGAAGGTTGGTATTCTTCGCTCGAGCAAGCGAGCCCTATGTTTTGTGTTTCTTCGCTCGAGCGAAAACTCTTGCGCTCTAGCGTGCTTCTATGTTGCAGACTTGAAGCTTGGCATTGTTTGCTCAAGCGACGCTTTTTGAGCTCGAGCGAGGTTCTTTTGTATCTGGTCGCTCGAGCGACCAATCCTTCGCTCGAACGAGACCTGTATATATCAGTTCGCAGCAGCGAGTTTACATATCACTTTTTCATCTCCTTTTCATCCCAAACCCTAGATCTGGCTGTCTCTCTCTCTAAACATTCTCTCTTTCTACAAATACACCTTGTTCTTGGATCTCTCTACCCTAGTCTCTTTGTAAGAAAGCTAGAGCATTGCGTGGGCTTCACCTTGATCCGAAAAAGTTTGCATTTGGAGCACTTTCAAGTTTCTTTTCTTCTTTGAGTTCCTTCATTTGAGGTAGGGATAAACTACACATCTTACGAGCTTTGATATAAATTTTAGTCATTTTGATTAAATGGTGAAACTATGGAAATTTTGAAAAGTTAGGGTTTCAAATTTGAAATGTATAAAAGAGGGGTTTTCAATTGTTGAGCTCCATGTGTATGTGAGACCTTGGAAAATGGGGTTTTTGGTGTAAAATTGATAAAATTGAGCCTTAGGGTTGAAGTTTGAGAAAAGGGGGAATATGTCCTAATTGAGTTTAAATAATTAATTTGTATAATTAATTTGGTAAATTGTGAGAATATGAGATTGGGTTGAAAATCTTGAAATTGGGGGAAATTATGATTGAATGGTGTAGTTGGATTGACGAATCACTCACCGATGGAAAATGTAATAAATTATCTGTTAGATAGATTTATTTATCTGTTTAGAAATAACTGTTTTGGGCTATCGGTGGAAGATAGTCTTGATTATTGTAGACACTGCATGATGATTAGGGAAATTGAAACTAATCAATTAGGTTATGTCATTGAATGTGACGGTGGAATTAATACGTTGAATATGTGAATTGTTGGGTCATTGTATATGACTGTGTGCTTAAATACATTGTATATGTATGTTGTTTGGGAGAAGTAGGGGATGTACTCCATTGTTTAGAAGGAGATAGGGGATGGACTCCATGGATAATTAAGTTGGCCGGAGTGTCCAGGGTACAAGTCCCGAAATCTTTTATATATTTGGGTACCGGTTCCCTCGGACGTAATTCTGTAAAATGGCATATGAATAAAAGTGTTGAATTATGTTTGCTATTGAAGTGTTGATATATGAGTTATAGTCTCATTTTGTTTAAACTGTTTGGATAACATTGGACTATGTCAATGAATTGATTTGGATACATAATGGAAAGGAAATTATATGTAGTGTAACGTTGATTTGTTACAAAGATGATGTATATGATTTAATAAGTGTTAAACATTTATGAGGTGCGAATGTTTTAGTTAATTCTCATATTCTGTTTAGCAAATCTCTACTGGGTTTTGGCTCACCCTACTTGGGACACCATTTTTCAGGTACAGGTGATATGCCGTATCCAAGGACATAGCTTGGGAGGCTTAGGGGCTGAAGGCTTCTTTTTGTTGTTACCTTTTTGTGTTACGTGTAATTCAAGCCAAGGGCTTTATATATAAGGAGTTAGAACTTTTTTTTTTGTTGTAACTAAGTTATACTTGGAAAGATGTAAGCACGTAGGGCATTTATTTTATTTGTCAACATGTAACATCTTTTGTAAAGAACACTCTGATGAATATATATTATTTCTCTTATGTTTATGGATTATGTGAATGGTTGTCTTGTACTATATTTTAAGGACGTTACATTCCATGCACACACCTCACATGCACACGTCTCAAGACACTCTCTCTCACACGTTAGAACATTCCTCACTTTAAAAAATAAACAAATAAATAAATAAAGTAAAATTAATTTTTTTATTTTATTTGGATAAAATGTATATAATTTTTAGTATATATCTGATTTTTATAAAATTAATAATACCATTCAAAAGATATTAATGAAATCTTTAAAATGAGACTCAATATTTAACATATAGTGTATTTAGTTTTTGTTTTGGAATAACTTTTTAGCTATTTTAGACTGACTAAAAAAGTTTTCTTTATGATGAATTTTTTATTTTTGATAGTTTTGTGAGAGAAAATATAAAATAATTATGAGTTGAATGTGACATTTTATCTTTTTGATTTTTTAATTTATTTTGTCTTTTAGTTAGCTAAATTAGTTTTAACTATCTTACCAAACAGGACCTTAATTTATGAAAGGGCTAACAATGTCTAATCCACTTACTCAACATACTTCAAAAAATAAACGATTCAAATCATTTAAACAGATCCAAAACATCTATTGCACCTATGTGCAGCAACCACCCAAACCTAAAGTACAAGGACAAAACCAAGATTTCATTACAAGAGGGATCAAAAGAAAAATAATTTTTTTCACCATATACACAAAGCACACATGTATGTATATATGATATATAGATTATATATACATAAAAAAAAATTTAAATACTATAGAAGTAATTTCTAATAGGATGAATAAATTTTTTTAATGTAAAATAAAAAGAGAATTCAAGATGAAAAAAGAATGACATATATATATTTTTATACTAGGAGGCCATTTTATATATAAAATAATATATATTTTTAAAGTTTTATGACAAACAATAATATTCACAAAAATAAAGAGATCATACCTCCCATAATTTTCCCCTAATTCCGTCCCTACCAAAGTGCATGTGAACACCTTTGCTTTGAGAGTAGTGAATAAGGTTTTGTTTAGCATTATTTTATTTTATTTTTATTTTTTTTACTATAAAAAGTCAAAAATTCAATCTGAAGATATAATTTTTGAGAAAATTTTTCAAATTTTATTTGGTTCAAATTTTTTGAATGTATTTTTTTTTAACCGCATGTGGTTTACCCAAAAAACACGAAACCCCTTTATAGTTTCATTTGTAACACTTAAACCCCTAGACTTTATACCATGTTGTAATTTTTGACGTAACAGAAGTGCACAAAATGACGTCGTTTTCAATACTGCCAGATAAAAAATAAAATAAAATAAAGAAAAAACAAGAAAGGAAGAGAGAGAAAGTTTGAATTTGACATTAAAATCATATCAAGAGCAAGCACAAGCATGGAGCAGCAAACATGCAAATGATGGTTAAGGTAGCGACATTCTTCATCATCATCATCCCCTTACAGTTCCTTGAAACTCTGACGTAGTTGAAGTGAAGGAAGCTCGGGTCTGGAGTGAGGTCGAGAAGCCTACTCTTATGAGACGGAGAGTTTAGAGAGAGAAAGATATATGTGTTGATCATTACCATCAAACCAGCGAGCAAAACAACCTGTGTGTTGTGTCCATCTATGTTTGTTTTGTTTTCAGCTTCAAAACTGCCCCCTGCCCATGCACACCGAGACCCACCATCTCTCTAAACATTTTCTCTAAACAAAATATGTCTTTTACCACCTCATTCTCAACACCACTCCAGCTCACACAGAGAGAGAGTGTGTGTGTTGTGTTTTCTCCTCACTTCATGGCTTTGAAACTCTTTGTCTCAGAGATGGGTTCGTTGGTTGGTTTTTCTTGTCAGCCAGTGGGTAGAGAGAGCAAGTGTATGCGTGTATCTGTCTGTGACAGGAGAGAGAGAGGGATTGGTTTGGTGTTGCTGTGTGTGTGTGTATGTGTGTGTGTGTGTGTGAGTCTCTCACTTGTTCTCTACCCGTCACATGGCCTTGTGCTGGGAGGGGAAAAATGAGTATCTATGGTGGTGTGAGTGTTTCTTTTTCCCCACTCCACCCCTACTACTGAGAGAGAGAGAGTGTGTGTGTGTGTTCTGTGTATATGTGCTGTGTGCCCTCTCTGTTTGGGTCCAGGAAGAAAGCGTAGTAGATCGAGAGATTGAGCTTGTCCACTCATGTTGAAGCTCCAACCTTGTATATAATGACAGCTCGCTAGCAGACCTATTGAAGCAGAGAAGCCTACATACATGGTGTCTTCAAAAATCGGAGACAGATCGATCTGAAATGTCAAAATTGAAGAACTGGGTTTTGTCGAAGAGAGTGAAAGCGAGACATTCAATTCGTTTTTGGCAGAATCGTAGTCAATCCATCCCTGAATCATGTTCCCACTCTTGAGATTGATTGATTGCATTGTCGAATTGCCTTGTACATAATACCCAGCGCTCACCGAATCATTGGAGATCATGCCATTGATATCGATGCCAAGGTTGGAGGAAACCATTGTTGTGGATCTTTGCAACACCGTTTAGGCTTATGTTGTTGTTATTGTTGGTAAAACCCTTGAAGCCATTGTAGACAAGCCATTGTTGAGCTGAGAAAGAACTGAGTTTGGTTGCAATCTCTCTCTCTCTTCCTTTCTTGTTCTTTTTTTATTTTTTATCAGGCGGTACTCAAAACGACGTCATTTTGTGCACTTCTGTTAAATTACAACATGGTATAAACTCTAGGGGTTTAAGTGTTACAAATGAAATTATAAGGGGTTCTGTATTTTTGGAGTAAACCACAGGGGGTTAAATTATAATTTATCCAAAATAAAATATAAAACCATTAAAAAAGCGAAAACTTGTCGTTTGCCCATTGCAAATTGTGGCACCAAGGTCTTGTTTGGTGTAGCTGTTAAAACGGATTATAAATTATAACTTAATAGATTATAGATTATGACTTTAATCAGAAACTGTTAATCTGTTTGGTATAACTATTGGATTATAGATTTAAGTTGCTGAGTAATGTTTGTTAAATAAGTTGTGAAATAGTTTTTTTAATTAACTTATTTTTTATTATTCACTATTTGTCTATATTTCTCATAAAAAATAATAATAATATTTTATAGTCCATTTGTGTCTTTTTCTATTTTTAAAAAAATAAAAATCTAAGAATATAACTGTGAATTAACATGTCCACAACAGAAACTGATAATCACAAGCAAATGATGAGCAGCTTCTCAGAATCAATTTTTTTGACTTAAAATAAATTATTAGAATCAGAAACTGTTTGAAATAAGTTCAACCAAAC
The DNA here is from genome assembly GCF_004153795.1 of Camellia sinensis. Lineage (NCBI taxonomy): Eukaryota > Viridiplantae > Streptophyta > Magnoliopsida > Ericales > Theaceae > Camellia > Camellia sinensis. The sequence goes on from NW_021026231.1 coordinate 67,769, forward strand.
AGTCCAAAATAGATTTTTAAAGCCAGAAGTCATAAGTTGGTTAAAAAAAACCCCATCAAACACCCCCAAAGTACTTCTGTTACTCTTGTTTTTCAGCACTCTTGATATCATAACACTCTGGTCGATACTAATTTAGCCATTGATATCGCTATTTAAAACTTTGTATTTGTACAGAGAAAACTACTTAGTAAATATTAGGGGCAATTAAAAGGAATTTAAAACCTTGTACAGAGATAACTACTTAGTAAATATTAGGGATAATCACACGGAATTCCAATAATCGATTCTAAAGTGAAAGCAGCCGTAAAAAAACTCCCAAACTGAGATGGCCTTGCTTGGCCCAGTGTAGACAATGTAACTTCACACCACAAGCCCGGCTGCAATAATGGCCATGCAAAGCTGAGAAGAATTGGAAGGTAGAGAACAGAGAATACATAAGGGACCGGTTGCAAAAGGCTGCTAAAAAAAAATTACTTATATTCAACTCATTAAAAACAACTCCGATTCGTAGCTCGAATTCGAAGGCTCGAATTTGGCTCGAATTCGGAGAAGAAGAAGAAGAAGAGAAGAAGAAGAAGGAGGAGGAAGGAGGAGAAAGGAGAACTGGAGGGGAGGGGGCCATCAAAATCGGGCTGGAGGAGGCGGGGCTGCGACGATCGGAGCTGCTGCTGCAACAATCGGAGCTGCTGCAACGATCGGAGATGCTGCGACGATCGGCGGCGACGGAGGCACAGGAGCTCTCCTCTCCTCTCTCTTTCTCCTTCTCTCCTCCTCTTCCCCTCTGTTCTTCTCCTGTGTTCAACGAAGAAGAAGAAGAAGAAGAAGAAAAGAAAGAAAAAAAAAAAAAAAAGAATCACAAAACGACGTCGTTTTGCAATTCAAGCCAAAATCGGGCCACTTTTTTCGAGCTACCAGTCATTTTCCATTATTTTAATTAATAATTAATTTTTGGGAACATGTGGGTGAGATTATTTTAATTTTTAGTTATTTTAATAAATTAAAATTATTGTGTTTGGAAAGAGAATTATATATATATATTGTAATTAGATGTGATAGTTGTGAGAAAAAAAAAATAATGACATCTTATTAATTATTTTAGCCTATTTTATCTTTTTTTTTTTAATTTTAGCTAAAAAAAACCCCAAACCTAACTTGTCTTACAGGGCCATTGTCACACACAACAACCTAGAGGATATGATCTAAAAGTTAGTAGGTTTGATTGGGTTTTTATAAATTTTTAAATTTTAATTTTATAAAAAATAATAAAACTGAAATACTTATAATTTTGGGAGAAATTCAAAAAAAAAATAAATGTTAAAAAAATTCCAATTAATGAAGGTACAAGATTTATTTGAATAATGAATGTATAAATCACTTGTACTTTTATCATTTTATAATTATTTTTTCACTCTCCACTTTTTTTATATTCTCCCTATTAGTTTTATATAATTTTCCCTTTTTGGGTAGGAGTAATATTTTAAAAAAGTCAAAAATAACACCTATATTTTGTTGAGGTTACAAAATTTTTAACTTGACAAAAATAAATATAAAAAATATATATTTTTGAATTTTTATATCAAAAATAATAAAAACTCAACTAAACATTTGCTTCTTCTAAATTCTTGTACAAAAATTCTAAAAAAATCATGAACAAAGAACGGTTACAATGAGCTTAGTGTTAGAATTGTTGGAACAAATAGTCTTGAAATCTTCAGTTGGTGGTCTTCAAATCTTCAAAATTTGGCAATGATCTTGTCTATGTAGGACAGATATTTGGCGCTTCAAGTCGAGTTATTAAGTCGCTTTACTAAAGACAATATTTGCATCCAAAAGGTGTGCAGGGGGTTACAGCAAATTTGCCTCTAGGATACAATGAAGCCCGGTCTAAAGATCAAAGCCTGGTCTAAAGATCAAATCTACAGGTGTCTGCACTGACGACAATAGATCAGAATACTCTTGATATAATCAAGAAAACTAAGACACTGATAATCAAATCTGCAGAACTTGATTACCAGTAAGAAAAACAAAAATTTGCTTAAGAAACTCTTGATCGAAAACTTAAAATCAAGAGAGAGAGAGAGAGAGAATTGCAGAAATGCTTCTGAATATTTTGGATGGAATGAAATGGCTGATTTCGCAACCTATTTATAGGCCTTAATGCACTTGATCGAATGGTCATGTCCCTTGATCGTATCTGATCAGATTTGACCGTTGGATCGATGATCTACGGTGCAGATAATTTTCACACCGAATAGACGCCTTGGCTAATCGCATCTGATCATGATCAGGTGCCATCTCATCTGTACGATCGCGCGTATCTCCAATCAATGGCTATGATCAACCTGCTCTAGATCGGACACACAACCGTTTGATCGATTGGTTGACTCATCGCCAACGGACGACACGTCACTGCCACATGGAGCTGACTGTATTCCATGTCACCATGCCACGTCGGATCCAGTCATCGCTCCAACCTGTCCGATGCAATAGGAAAGCGCCCTCATGGCGCCTTACGCCGATGTGTCCATTCAAAGTGCAAAGTGCGCAATCAAACACCACACAGCCCACTACCCACGCCACGCATGCGCGTATGCTTGTGCGGATAGTGCTCACTTTATTAAGTGCTCCATGTTTCCCTCTCTTTCCGATGTGGGACAAAGTCTCCAAGCTTAATTAATGCTTTCCAAAGAAAAATAGGGAAGGTTTTTAAAATACCCAAAACTAAACTATAAATTTGAAAACTCATTTTGAAAATTCCCCAACAACAATCAGCTTAGTGCATGCTATAAAGAAAAGAAATAAATAAAGCTGTCATTTTTATAAAAATGTATTTTGGGAAGAATGTATAAGAATTTTAAATTTTATTAATTAATGTCCTTAGAATATTCTTAACAATATTCTTTAATAAGTATAAAATACGTGGTAATTAATTTTTTTAGAGGATTCAGACAATATAATTTTGAGTTTTTTTAGATATTGGTTTTAATTTTATTCTTTTGAGTCGCAACGACAACTTATATTACCTCTAATTATAATACCAAATTCCCTTTCTAAGTAAATAAATAAATATCCCCACACTCGTACCACACTGGGGTGGCCATCGTCCCGATGACCTACTTAACCCAGCTAGTTTAGCTTGATATTTTTAGGAAATTGTTTTTCCCATAAGATCAAATTGGGCTAAGATTTTATGCTTGTTTGGGTTAGGCTTGGATAAAAAGTGTCAACTTAGCTCAACTTGACTTGCTCATATAGGACTGGGCTTGAATGGTTACCTTAGGCCTGATGTCAAGTCAGACCAGACTTGGATTGACACATATCCTCTGTATAGTGCAAGTCTGGGCCAAATCGAGATTTTTTTATCCCTACACAACTGCCTTCGATCTTTCATTGTTAGCAACAACTCTTCGACAATATTTTCGGGCAACTTTCCTGGCCACCTATTTTGGGAAAAGTTACTCACCCTTTTAACAAAAGGGCGCAAACATTTTATTAAAAATGAAATGAAAGGAACATAAATTTATAGCAAATTGCAAAAAAAGTGATTTCAAAATATCATGGTTTAAAACAGGAGTTAAGTTGGGAGGGGCCTCCCAGTACAAACTGTGAAAAGGTAACTAAGGAACTTTCCTTAGCCGAAACATTTGCTACTACATTTACCTCCCTGTACACAAAAACTGAATATGAGATTATGAAACTTGGATAATAGTTACAGGCAGTCTTGTAAAAGATGTTGATTCATCTGCTTGTTAGTTTGTTGCCTTTGAACGTCACAAAGAGTTTACAAGACGTCTACTTCTATATGCAAATCTAAAAGAACAGTTTGAATAATAATTTGTAAATTACACCTGAACATCCAGAGTTCAGCCACATTATTCGTAGTAATTCCAGTGGAACAAGCAAAGGCATGAAGAAAATTTGCTTGTAAAATACCACCAATACTTATCGGGCATGGATTCCCTTTAGCGGACCAATTAATATTCAATTTAGGATTATTTTAAGAATTAGTTATTTCAATTAATTTCTAAAAAAAATTATACAATTTTTTTTTTAAAATTTTTAATAGTGATTTTTTTTACTTTTTAATTATTTTAATATATTGTAGAACATATCCTTTAGGGCGAATTATACTAACGGTTCCTGTAGTTTAGGGTTTGTGTCACTTTGATCCATAATTTTTCAATTGTGATATATTTGACCATAAATTTTAAATCTCATTTCAAATAAGAACAATTAAAGATATTGCTACTCCATTACAAGGGCAAAATCGTCAATTTAATAAAATATAAACTACCTTGACAAAAATAAATCTCAAAAAATTATTTTTAAATATTTAAAAGGGTTTTTTTATTCATAAATTTCATTTAGAGGTGTTCTAATCCAATAAGTCCATCAAGGAAAATTATAATCTAGTTAGTCCCATGTATTTATATTTTTATTCCATGAGGTCCTTTTTTTCCTGATTTATATTGTTTGTTGGACTATTATATCCTTATATCTATTGTTGATATGTATTACATAGAAAAATGATATACGCATTTTCTTTTTATTGCTACCTCTATTTTGATAATTACCATTATTCACGTTTTTTCTTTTGATCAGTTTCATTCATATTTGTGATATTGTTTCATTATGCTAGGGTTTAGAAACTCTAGTTTACATAAGGTGATGAAATAATATATGTTCCTCCATTGTTGTAGTGAAACTTTGTGTTCCTCCATTGTCACTTTGTGGTCAAAATTCTGTGATCATCCATTATTACTCTGTGTTTGAAACTCTATATTTCTCCATTGTTGTAAGTCGAAACTCTATTTATCTTCAGCCAATTTCGTTAGAAACATATTTTTCAAAGGTGGGTTTGGTTTGATTTGAATTGGTGGAATAGTGAAATTGCATAGATTGTTAATTATTGTGATAATGATAAAGATGATGATGAAGATGAGGATGTGGGTGATATTTTTGAGTGATTGAGTTTTTTTGGATTTCTAATTCTATTGTTGCCATTGTTTCTATTTTTTTGTCAATCAGTGTGAATGTTCATATTTCACATTGTTTGAAAAGTCTGAGAAATAAATGTTGAAATATAAATATGGACATAATTATATATTTTACAAAATGTGAATGCTCACATATTATTGGTTATTTGTTACTATACTTGTTGTTTGAACAATCATTTTTTATTACCATTAAACAATTGAAATAGTCTTTTTTTTTTCATTTCAATTTTGTTTCATATTGCAGTGTAAATGTTCACATTGATATGAATTTAGTTTTTCTAAGTCCTTGTTTGGGAACAAACTTTTTTAGTAAATTTTTGACTTTTTTGACTAAAATATGATATAAAAAAAACTAGTATGTTTGGGATGACTTTTTGATTTTTTACGAAAAGATATGTAAAAAGTGGAGAGAAAATGAAATCTTTGATTTTTTTGTATAAGTTGGCATTTTAATTTTTTTAGTGTCTTTTTAGTTTTGAGGCTAAAAAGTAATGTTACCAATAGTTGTACATTACTATACTTGTTGTTTGAACAAAAAGTTACATCGATTTACACAAGAAGTCACCTATTAGTTTGAAAAGACCAATTTAACCTCAGTTTTATAACAAGGCTAATCCAGGCCCTGATTTTTTACCCAGACAAAATGAGAAATAATAGTAAAAATTAAATTATACATATTAATTAATCATGTTTTTAATATAACTATCTATATAATTTAAAATTTTATTTTTAAATATATTAATATTTTTCATCTGATTAAAAAACTAGTAAAAAAGAAGAAGATTCCAAACGGGACTCAGCATGCCACCCCATGTTCATGATGTTGATGGTTGGCACTTTAAATTTAAGTTGACATGTATTTTTTGAACAGAATTTAATTTAACATGAATTTAATTTAACATGTTGGTGGATAAAGACATGCTGGAGGGCTTCCAATGTTGGCCTAGATATTGGCGGGAAGTTAGTTATTTTAATTTTTAGTTATTTTAGAAGGTTAAAATTGTTGTATTTGTGAAGATAATTGAATTTTTTTGTTGTTTGATATGATATTGTGAAAGAAAAAGTAAAATGATTATAAATTTAATGTGATATTTTATCTTATTAACTATCTTAATCTATTTTATCTTTTTATAAATTTTAATCAAAAAAAACCAAACTCAACTTGTGGCCATTGTCACACACACAACAACATAGAGGATATGATCTAAAGTTAGTAGGTTTGATTGGGTTTTTATAAATTTTTAAATTTTAATTTAATAAAAAATAATAAAACTAAAATACTTATTATTTTGGGAGAATTTCAAAAAAATTAAATGTTAAAAAAATTCCAATTAATGAAGGTACAAGATTTATTTGAATAATTGAATGTATAAATCACTTGTACTTTCATCATTTTATAATTATTTTTTCACTTTCCACTTTTTTGATATTCTCCGTATTAGTTTATATAATTTTCTCTGTTTTGGGTAGGAGTAATATTTTAAAAAGTCAAAAATAACACCTGTATTTTGTTGAGGTTTCAAAATTTTTAATTTGACAAAAATAAATATAAAAAATATTTTTGAATTTTTAAAAATTAATTATTCTCTAAATAAGATAAAATTATATGAAACCAATGAGTATTCTTACTTTTTTCATATTTTATCAAAATATTACAAACTCAACTAAGCATTTGTTTCTCCTAAATTCTTGAACAAAAATTCTGCAGAAGTCATGAACAAAGAAAGATTACAATGAGCTTAGTGCATGCTATGAAGAAAAAATAAACAAATAAAGCTTTCATTTTTATAAAAATGTATGTTGCGAAGAATGTTTAAGTATTTTAAATTTTATTAATTAATGTCCTTAGAATATTGTTAACAATATTCTTTAATAAGTATAAAATAAATAGGTGGTAATTAATTTTTTTAGAGGATTCAGACAAAATATAATTTTGAGTTTTTTTTGAAGAAATTAGTCCAAAATTTATTCTTTTGAGTCACAACGACAACTTATATTACCTCTAACTATAATACCAAATTCCCTTTCTAAAAAAATAAATAAATATCCCAACACTCACACCACAATAGGGTGGCCATCGGCCCGACGGCCTACTTAACACAGCTAGTCTGGTCCGATATTTTTAGGAAATTATTTTTCCCATAGGATCAGATTGAGCTAAGATTTTATGCCTATTTGGGTTAGGCTTGGATAAAAAGTTCTAACCTAACCCAGTCTGGCTTGCTCATGTAGGACTTGGCTTTAATGGTTAGATCAGGCCCGATCTCAAGTGAGACGGGACTTGGATTAACACATATCTTCTTACTATATAATGCAAGGCCAGGCTAAAAACACTGCCTTCAGCCTTTCCTTGTTGGCAACAACTCTACGACAATATTTTCGGACAACTTTCCAGGCCACCTATTTTGGGAAAAGTTACTCACCCTTTTAACAAAAGGGAGCAAACATTTTATTAAAAATGAAATGAAAGGAACATAAATTTATAGCAAATTGCAGAAAAAGTGATTTCATAATATCATGGTTTAAAACAGGAGTTAAGTTGGGAGGGGCCTCCCGGTACAAACAGTGAAAAGGTAACTGAGGAACTTCCTTAGCCAAAACATTTGCTGCTACATTTACCTCCCTGTACACAAAAACTAAACATGAGACTATGAAACTTGGATAATAGTTACAGGCAGTCCTGTAAAAGATGTTGATTCATCTGCTTGTTAGTTTGTTGCCTTTGAACGTCACAAAGAGTTTACAAGATGTCAACTTCTATATGCAAATCTAAAAAAACAGTTTGAATAATAATTTGTAAATTACAACTGAACGTCCAAAGTTCAGCCACATTATTCGTAATTCCAGTGGAATAAGCAAAGGCATGAAGAAAATATGCAGGTAAAATACCACCAATACTTATCGGGCATGGATTCTCTTTAGCGGACCAATTAATATTCAATTTAGGATTATTTTAAGAATTAATTATTTTAATTAATTTTTCAAAAAAATTATATAAAGAAAATTTTAAATTTTTAATAGTGATTTTTTTTTCACTTTTTAATTATTTTAATATGTTGCGGAACATATCATTTAGTGCGAATTACACTAACGGTCCCTGTAGTTTGGGACTTGTGTCACTTTGATATTTGACCTTTCAATTGTGATATATTTGATCCTAAATTTTGAATCTTGTTCCAAATAAAGATAATTAAAGACATTGTTACTCCTTTTTAAGGGTAAAAACTTCAATTTAATAAAACATAAACTACCTTGACAAAAATAAATCTCAAAAAATTATTTTTTAGTTTTTAAAAATTATGTCTACTCACCAAAGATAAAATTATATAAAAATGATAAATCTTTTACATTTTTATTTTTTTATCAAATTAATTTTTAGTATGTGTTTGGATGATGATTATGTAATGGGTAATTGTTTTTGTTGATATGTTTAGATGATTATCATGTAATAGATGTTTGTATTTATTGTTAATAGATATTTTTGCGTGAGGATCCTCTAGAGTTTCTTCTCTAAAGTGATCCCCTAGAGTGATCCATCGGAGGGCTGAGATTCTCCCTCACCAAAACGACGTCGTTTTTGTGTGTAATTTGAAAAAAAAAAAAAAAAATCAGATTTCAAAACAAAGAGAAGGGCTGAGAAGAGAGAGAGAGAGAGAAAGAGAGAAGGGCTGAGAGAAGGAGAGAAGAGGAGGACGTCGCTGGCATGGCTCCGCCGCTGCCGCGGAGATCTAGAAGACTTTCTGTCCCTGCCTTCGTCTTCGATCTGGAAGACTTTCTGTCCAACACACCATAGATCCGTCGCCGATCTCCATCATCTTTGATTCTGTCTTGAAGAAACTAAATGATGCTTGTGTTGATTTAATCTTCTTTTTTTATTTATGTAGATCTCACATATCAAAATCCATTTTCATTTGATTCAATCTGTAAATATACATATATGCATATAGAGATATATATTCGTATAGGTTTGTCTTGATTGTGCAGAGAATGCAAGAGCACTTGAAAAAATTGAATGATGCTTGTGTTGATTTAATCTTCTTCATTTTCATTTGATTCAAAATAGAAGTGGGTTTGCCTTGTGGGATTGCTTTGTAGCTTTTGGTCATCTTCTAGGATCTAACTGTTTGGGACAAGAAAAAGAAGAAGAGGACAGAGGCAAACGTATGTTTTTTGCTGTTGTTGTTGTTTTTTTCTTTTTTCTTTTTTTTTTTTTAAATATCAAAACGACGTTGTTTTCTATCCCTTAATATCAACCATTGGATCTAACTCTAGGAGATCACTCTAGAGAAGAAACTCTAGAGGATCCTCACGCATTTTTGAATGATTATCATGTAATGGATAGTTAATAGGTTTTTAATGTATAATCGATATGTTTAATATGTGAAATATTTTTTGTTTTGGATTTTTTGATTTAACGGATTGGTAATGACATTAAAGTTGTCGCCATGTTTTATTTTTGAAAAAATAAAAATTAATTTAACCAAAATAAATATTAAAAAAATTATCTCGACCCTCTCAAAAGATAAAATTATATAAAAATGACGTATCTTTAATTTTTTTCACCAATTTAATTTTTAATTTCTTAAAAAAAAATTTCGAAAAATAGATTCTGAAAACCAAATTAAACAAAACTTTATAACAAAAAAATGTTGCAACATTAGTCATTAAAAAAGGGGCAATTATATTTCAAACAAGATATACGTTAACAAACACAAAATAAGTTGTATGACGACTTTACCTTTCAAATGGAGTAACAATGTTTTCAATTATTCTCATTTGGAACGAGATTTAAAATTTAAGGTCAAACAGAATATAGATGGCATGGTTTTGAAAACTGGATCGGACCGGCCGGTTCGACCGGTTCGACCGGTTGAACGGTCAACCGGTCAGGGTTCTAGTCTGGATATACCCTCTAAACCATTCGAAGTAAAAAACCGGCATATTTAGAGAGAATTAAGAAAATCGACAATTGAACCGCCGAACCAGTCGACTCGGGAACGGTTTGCTGGGTCGATGAAATTAAAAAATTTGAACTTTTTTTTTTGTTGATATTTTCCAACTTTTTTTTTTATTCTTTCTTTATTTTCTTTCTTTCCTTCTTTCTGATTGATTATTTATATATATTATATATAAGAAAATTTTAATTGGAAACTCTTTTTCAAGAGTCTCATCTTGTGAGGAATCCTATTAAGAGCTTGAAATTATTGTGAAGGTTTCTACCTATTTATAGGAAAAAAAATTCTTCCAAAAAAATTCAAGAAATCCATATGGGATTCAATCAAATTTATTGGAGGGAGACTTGAAAATTTGATATTCCTCCAAAATTTTTTCTCTTCTTTCAATCAAATTATTTGAATTAAAATCATATGAAAGGAATATTTAATATTTGATTTCCTCTTCCAAAATTAAAATTAATAATATTTAAAAATATATTATTATATTTATTAGTAAAAAAAATATTAGGAGAAATATTTAATATAATTTAATACTTTTAATATTTTTAATTTATAATTTTATTACTTATATTTTTATATAAATGTAATTTTAATATATTTATTATGTCACGGTTTGATTCCGGTTCAATCCGACGGTTGAACCAATGACCTTTTCATCCGATCCCTTTTCTGGTTCACTCACCGATCGAATTTTTAAAATACTGATAGATGATTGATTACTTGGAGACAATTTGACCTCGGATTTTTATATTAGAATTTTTTTTTTTAAGTTACACAGATTTTGATAAATTGATAATTTATTCGGTTTACTATGAATTGTATAGTGTTTTTCCTCACAACCTCTTTCTCCAACCTCACGAAATCAGAAAAAGCCCTAAATACCTGTAATCAGAAAAAGCCCTAACTTAATCAGAGCTTTGATTACGAAATCGAAAGCCCTAACTTAAACAAAAACATTTCAAAACACTCAGAACTCGTGAGCCACGGGGATGGAGAGGGAGAGAGATACAAACAAATAGACACAGATCGATAGAGAGGGAGAGAGAAATACCTGTAATCAGTGGTGGGCCGGACTGCAATGTTCGTGGTCGCGAGCGCCGGTGATGAACGACGGTGGCCAGCGGCGCAGAGCTTTGGTATCGACTGCTCTGTGGTGTGTGTCAAACAGAAGAGAAATAATCCTTTGTTAAATGTAGGCGCCAATATTAATGAGTTTCCCTCTAAAAAAACATTTGGAAATTTCAGCGACTAAATATTTGTTTTGGTCGCCAAAAAGCATAAAAATTTCTCCCATTTTTTTGACGACAAAAAGTTTTGTCGCGAAATGTTATCATACGGCGACGAAATTGAACTTTGGTAGCGTAAAGTGGTTGAAAACAACGACTAAAAACAAATTAGTCACCAATAACACTATATGGCGACTAAAAACTTTGGTAGCTAAAAATACGAAATGAATGCCGACTAAAAATGGAATTTTGGTTGCCGAACACCCTGTTTTTGGCGACTAAAATTGGTTTGGTCGCCAATATTAGTCGCCAAATGTACAGTTTGTTGTAGTGTCAAAGATTATATCAAATGAAGATTAAAATGAGAAACACTTTGTCGAAATTTTGTGATTTTTTTTTTTTTTTTGGTGGTTTTGAGGCTTTTTTATACTTGGTTATGAAATGATTTTAGTTTTAAGATTTGGTGATTTTTTTTTATTTACTAATCAAAATGGTTTTGACTATAAAGATTTTGTGATTTTTTTGTTCCAAATTAAATTTGTCTTGGTTATGACCCCAAATTGATGACAATTATAAATAATTATGACCGAACTGTTGGTACAATTTGGACTAAAAGGTGCAGTTTAGAGATTTATGCGTCCATTTTAGCTCTACTTTGGAGTGATTTGAAATGTTTAAATTTTAGTGTCTATAAGATAACTTATCCATCTAAAAAATCAAAAAATTATCTCGACGAATTTGACATGTGGGACGGCGAGGGGTGGAAAGGGATCAGGTTGGAATCGCGATTTGTAGGTTCCCATTGGATTTGGGCCTTGTTTGGCAACAAAATGAGATTTTGTGGCCTTCTTGAACAAGCTCTCCATTAGAGAGATGGAGTCAAATGGCCAAAATGTTAAAAATTACTTGAACAATATCTGTAGGGGCATAAGAAGACATGCACACAAATTTGACACTAAAAGGAGGGTTGTCTGACAAACTCTCCCATTGTGCCGACCCAGTACGCTGGGGGTTATGACAAGGACAATGTCCCATATTGCCTGGGAGGGACTCCCACTTTCACCTTATAGCGTATTGCCTCCCTACCCCCACCTTGCATGTGGCCTTTTTCCCAGAGGAAAAAAACAGTGAGGAGAGAGGGGGGGTAACAAGATCCGTCACTCAACCCCAAAGTGAACGATATTTGCAGGGTTGTATGAGGACAGGTACACAAATTCGGTGCTAAAAGGATGGCTGTTCGGCAAACTCTCCCGTTGTTGTGGCCCAGTACACTGGGAGGTTATGATGAGGACAATGTCTCACATCACCTGGGACTGGGAGGGACTCCCACTTCCACCTTATAAGCATGTTGGCCCCCTTTACCTTGTGATTGTGTGTTTGATTCCCACAGATAGCGCCAAATTTGCGTGCTTGTCCTCTCACGCCCCTGCAAATATTGTTCGCTTTGGGGTTAAATGATAGATCTGGTTGTCCCCTCTCACGATTTTGTTCCTCCTTGGGGGAAAAGTCCTCATGCAAGGTGGAGGGAGTCAGTACGCTTATAAGGTAGAAGTGGGAGTCCCTCTCAGGCGATGTGGGACATTATCCCCATCATAACCCCCCAACGTATTGTGCCGCAACAGCAAGAGAGTTTGCTGGACAACTCTCCTTGTAGCACAAAATTTGCGTGTCTGTCCCATCTTGCCCCTACAGATATTGTCCACTTTGTGGTTGAGGGACGGATCTTGTTGTCCCTCCCTCATGGTTTTGTTCTTTCTCGGGAGAAAAAACCTCATTTATGATTATCTATTAAGGAGTAAGATGATTTGACATTTATTTTGATTTTTAAAACTTTAAAATATCAGCTTTCAAATTGAAAAAATTAAAAAAAAAATTATGTGCAATAAACAAAAACTAAGGCTTTGATAAGTTGATTTCACCTCTTGGTTTGAGTATAGTGTTCGGTTAGCGCTTTCAAAAATTGATTCCACACCCACTTTTCAAAACACGTCAACCCAGACGTCCCCTCGGACATCCGGCCAGTTGACTAGAACTGTGTTCGTTTTTTTTTTATTTTTAATATTTGAAATAAAAAATATTTTCAGAATTTTTTTAAATTTTTTTTATGAGTTTTGAATAGAATTTTGGATTATGTATTTGGCTATGAGTTGTAAGTTTTTTAATCAAATATCATATGTCATATCATTGATTTCAAACTCAATTCAAAACTCTTTTCAAAACTCATAACCAAATAAATTTTTCACACTCAAATCATAATTTCGAAACTTACAAAATTAAAATACAACTCTATTCTCAAATCATAATTCTAAAACTCTATCAAACGCTACCTAAATTTTTTTGAAAAAATTAAAAAAATTGAATTATTTTTTTGTGCAAAATTAAAATTTTTGTGTCTACAAAGGAGCATGATGATGCAAGATTGATGTGCAAATTGATGGGGGAAAAAAAACACCTTTAAAAATGAAAAAATTGATAATGTTCTCAGTTTTAAAACTGAAAAAAACTGATAATATTATCGATTTTATTGGATAGTTGAGTCAAACCAATAAGTAGAAGGGCAAAAACTTTTAATCTCATGCTCTGTTTTTTTATCAGTTAGTGAACAATTATCTGAAACATTATGCAAAATTGATAATGTTCTTAGTCTTAAAAATTGAAAAGAAAATTGATAATATTTTAAGTTTTACTACATAGGATTTATTGGTTTAAAAAATTTTAGATAGGACCTGAACTACCATAACATTTGTAAATAGGATCTTTAGGTAATTAACTCATTTTTAAAAAAATAAGAATAAACCAAATAACACTTTTTTTTTTTTTTTTTTTTGTGTTTTTTTTTTGTGTGTGTGTGCTGATTTTTGAGAAATCTTAAGTGTCACAACCTAAATAGCATGAAGAAATATTTTAAGACCCCTAAATAATTTCTCCAAATAAAGAGTTAAAATATAATTTTTGATAAGTAAAATTGTTAAATAAATATATATTTTAGTCATTAAACTCAATGTAGATGTATGAAAAATGTCTAAAACACCCGTATTCATTGAGTTTAATAACTAAGTTACACTTTTACAGACAGTTATACTTAATAAATAATTTACATTAAATATAAAGCAAATGATTAGAATTTAAATGAATAAAATTAAAATGTAGAATTTATTTTGTTGTACTAGTACTACAAAAGTGTTTGTGCTTAATCTAAATACAAAATGTGTTATGAAAGTGAATAAAAAATCTCAAGTTAAAAAGGATTTTTGTTGTCAGTAAAAATAATAATAAAAAAAGTCACTCAACTTTGTCCCTAACAAAAAAAATAAAAAAGCCACTGAATTTTCTGAATGCATTAATTTTTTTAGATTCTACCAAGAAAAAAAAAATCAATATTTCAAAAATTATTTTAAAAAATCAACTCCAAACTTTTAGTTGTGGAGAATTTTATTATACATACCTCATGCCATAAGCATCTCTAATTACGTTATTTTCTTCTTTAGTTATAACCAATTTTATTATTTAATTATGATATTATTTTGAGATATTTGATTATGACTTTTTTGTTTAAGTCATGACTTTTATATATATATAGTTATGATTCAGAAAAGATAGAATTATATTATTTTCTTCTATAAATAAGGTGCATATAATACACACAGTTTGAGGGGTGTGTACCATAATCTCTCTCTTTAGTTGTAGTTTTGCATTATTTTAATTGAATGAACAATGAATAAAAGAATGGGCAAAGCACCAATAAGTCCCAAATTTTATTTGTAGACTGATAAGTCCTGTTTGAACGTTAATTACGTATATACCCATTTATTTAACACGTATTTTTTTTGGGTAGAGGGCAAATATAAGTTTTTACTGATGTTGTAATGACAAAAATGCCCAAAAGCTTACTATAGGCTTTTTTATGATTTCCCTCATTTTCGAACAAAACGGTCGAGATATTATGGAAGATTTTGGGTTTGTATCCCAACACTAGTGATTGGATCCTCATTTTTTGTGATTGAAAAATCACATTTGGCAATGTTGACCCTCCAATATTGAATGACACAATAACATGGCACACGACCCACAAAAAACCCTAGAAACCCAGTAAGATGTACGCGTCGTTAACATTACCAGAAGCTATTCGCCTTGAGGACTGAGGATTCTTGAACTCTGCTTGTCGGTGATATCGTAATGTTGGCGAACTAACGTCGTTAGTGATTCGGTGATGTTGTTGATGTAGTTGATGTTGCTGATGTTGATGATGTTGATGATGTCATTGATGTGGATGATGTAGTTAATGTTGCTGATGTTGATGATGTCGCTAATGTGGAAGATGTTGATGATGTAGTTGATGTTGTTGATGTTGATGATGTAGTTGATGTTGCTAATGTTGATGATGTAGTTGATGTTGATGACGTTGCTGATGTCGCTAATGATGTTGGGAACCGAGACTTCAATTCCTTTGCGGTTGAAAATCCAAGAAGACTTCTTGGATGAAACAGTAGGGAAAATGGTGTGAATTAGTCTAGGGTTTTGCAAAGTGATTGGGTTTGGGGACAATCCATTGTATTTGATTGGGGATTTGAGGCTTATGGTGTGGTGATGCATTCAGAGAACAGTGTTGAGAGAGCCAACAAGAGAGAGAGAGAGAGAGAGAGAGAGAGAGAGAGAGAGAGAAGGGTTTAGATGATGTTAAAGAAATGAGAGAGGGAGAGAGAGAATATATGCACACCATGACAAAATCAAAATGAAATCACAATATGGGCAAAAATGTAAACTCCATACACAATATATAAAAAACATATATCATACAAAAAATAAAAAGGACTAAATGGTTTAAGAAAAAACACTTAGGACTACCTATAGTAACATTTACCAAAAAGGGATTTATGAGTAATTTTTCCTAAAAGAATATATATTTATTTTATTTACTTTATGTCTAAAAAAATAATTTAAATGTTATAATCTTGTTTTATTTTTTTTATAGTAGTGAGAAAAAAAAATTAAATTTCTATTTATTACGTTTAAATCATTCAACATTGGTTTTGGCCCAATAGTTTAGTAGGCACACCAAGAGTGTGGTGAGTTGGAGGGGTGGCCAGTGGCGGAGCTACGAAGGGACTAGAAGGCCACGTGCCCCCTCTCAAGTTTTGCAATTTTTTTTGTTTTTTTTTTTTGTTTTGCATATAAGGAAAATAATTAACTAATAAAAAAATTATATAGAAATAACATTTAGAATGATTTCTTAATGATATTTTTCAAATTACAAAAATAATGATGGTTGTTTTGATTGAAAATGAAAAAATTACAACAAACCACATTATTAAAAAAATTTAGTGCAACAATGATATCAAATCATCACTTACATGTAAACATAGTTAACCCCACTACGAAAATGAGAAATTATTGAATTGTTAATTATATTTAACAAGTGTGATTGACCTTCCATGCTTTATTTTACTATTGATTAGTGATATCATATATCGATGATAATGTGGTATCACTATTATTTATATATTATTATATAATCTATTATAAGACATATAAGACTCTTTTGCATTGTCTATAATACACTAGTTATAAGTAACATCAGATATTTCTAATTTTGATTTTTCACAAGGTCAATTGTAAAAACAAAAATTTTAAAAATTTTCTATTAAATATTTAAAAATTTTTGCGTAATATTAATTAAAAAATTATTGTCTATTGTTATTGATTATGAGAAAAAAAAAATTAAAATTTTAATTAATAAGTACCCTTTCTAAACTATTTTTTTGGCTTCGCCACTAGGGGTGACCGTACCGACTTGAACCCGACCATCGATTTCCGGGTTTGGACATGTTTGGGTCTGACTTAAGCGAGATAACATGGCATACACAATGCGCTAACATACAACCTAGCATATGCAATGCTATGAATTGAAATAGCATACACAATGCATGATGGACTTACACCAACATGAGTGGACCTCAGCCACACTCACATAAGAGGCCATTAGGTGAAAATGAGACACTTGGGGTGCGTGCACACGTGTACGCAAACCGAGGACCGACCCTAAGGCACCAAATGCCACTCTAACAAGACATGGCAAGGCATGAAATATGATATGCAAACATGCAAATTTCAGCACTAAAATATGCCCCAAAACAGTCCCGAATCATGGAAACAGGGCTCCCGATGCATGAAATGAAACCGAAATACAAAACTAGGCCTATGTATTGGCCTATAGCTATACAAAGCATGCGCTATTTGAACATGGAATGTAAAGACAGAGTCAAGAAATCCCAAAAATAAGCACATTCACAGTTCTAAGCAAGGTCAAACAATAAACACAAATAGGGAAAAACTAGCATGCAAAAATGGCCCTAAATATGAGATAAAGAAGCAAGTCATGACTTCTGGCCTCAAACCCAAGAGGGCCCTTCAACAAAGTTGAAGAGGGGCCCAAAACATGATATTTTCCAGTTGGTGGCCAGACCCAAAATAGTGTAAAAGAATGCTCAAAATGCTATGCAAAATAAGGCCAAAAATAGAGTTATAACACAAAGTATAGAAAGGATGCCTCAAACAATAGAAGACCCTTAATGAAACATGAAGAGGGGGTTAAAATAAGGTCATTTGTAGTTCGGACCAAAACCCAAAAACAGAAGCATAAGAGGCTAACAAATCATGCAAAAATGGAGCCAAAAGAGAGATATAAAGGCAAGTGGTAAATAGAAGCCTCAAAAAGTGATGAGCCCTTCAACAATGTTGAAGAAGGGCTCAAAATAAGCAACTTTTCAGTTCATGATAGAGCTCAAAACAATTTACACGTAGGCCAAAAATACTACACAAGAAAATGGCATACAAGGGAGATAATGAAGCAAGTGTAACAAAGAGGCCTCAAACAGTGAGAGGCTCTTAAACAAAAGTGAAAAGGAGCTCAAAATAAGCCTAACTCCAGTTAGGGTCGGAGCCCAAAACAGCAAGCAAGTATGGCTAAGAAAGCATGCAAAATATGGACAAAAAAGGGGAAAATGGAGCTTACCCTTGTAGACCAATCTTTTGGCAACTCTTGGCTTGAGTTGCAGCACTCATAGGCCTTAAAGAACAACCTCCAACTGCTGGAATGGAGGATGGAAGGGTGGGGCTATGGGTTGGTGAAGAAATAAGTGTAGGACTTAAGGGTTTTGAGCTTGGAAGAGAGGGAGAAGAGGGTGTATGTATGCAAAGCTCTTAGGGAAATTTTGTAACCCTCAAACCAGCAGCTGGAGCTGCTGTTATATAGACAAAAGAAGGGAAAAAAAAGGGGGGGAAAAATGGAGGGAAATGAATCAAGTTTCCCCCCAAAAGGGCCAAACCCTCGGACATGGGCGAAGTGTAAAACAAAATACATGGCTAGAACACACTTGGGGCAAGGATTATGGCCGGCCAGCTCAAAAAGGGCAAAAAGGTCATTTCACCAGCTAGGTGGCCGGCCTGCTAGGTTTTCTGGCCGGCCAGCTACTTTTAGGACAAAAAAATGGGCTTCTGGAAAGAAAAGTGGCCAGTGGGTGATTTGGAAGTCCATTGGTGGCCATTCAAGTGTCCAAATTGAAGCCCCGGAAGTTATCTTTCCAGTGGCGCAAACCTTGCATTAAAATTCCTTCTGTGGAAAAAGTTATGCCAGTTTCCGTGAAGCCGCGCAGATTTCAGTCCAACCGGAGTGATGCCCTACTTCAATCAACTATATCTTCCCCGTCCGGAATTGGATTTCAGAGATTTTTGAGTGCAATGAAGCCCCGGAAGTATTATTTCCAACGGTGGTGGCCTCATAGCTTGATTCCAAGTATGCCAATGAATAGGCCCGATTCGGCGAGGGTTGTTCGACTTTTTCTTAACGGTTCATGCCCATTTTCTTCCCCAACTGGATTTCTTCCCTCTTCTCCTCTTTTCTTCAACTTCAAACCCCTAAGTAAGGTATTTTGAAAGATTTTTCAAAGATTTCATCTCTCTTTCATTCATTTCCACTTTGTCTTTGCTCGGTTTACCGAAAAGCGCAACTTTTACCAAAATGCGAGCCTCGAAACATCGTAAAAACTTTATTTCAAAAACGTTTTGAAAGAGAGGGTTTTACGGCTAAAATATTTTGATCAAGATTGTTTTGGTCCAAAAAGGGGTATGAAGTTGAGCTTTGACTCTCTCCTTGCTGAAGAAATTGAACCTTTGCCCTGCACATCTTCCAAAACCATCAGTCGTGTCCGAGTCTTAAAGGCAGTAAAAAATGGGGTGTCTACAAAACCCAGTAAGTTGTACGCGTCGTTAACATTACCAGAAATTATTCGCCTTGAGGATTGAGGATTCTTGAACTCTGCTTGTCGGTGATATCGTAACGTTGGCGAACTAACGTCGTTAGTGATTCGGTGATGTTGTTGATGTAGTTGATGTTGCTGATGTTGATGATGTTGCTGATGTTGATGATGTCATTGATGTGGATGATGTAGTTAATGTTGCTGATGTTGACGATGTCGCTAATGTGGAAGATGTTGATGATGTAGTTGATGTTGTTGATGTTGATGATGCAGTTGATGTTGCTAATGTTGATGATGTAGTTGATGTTGATGACGTTGCTGATGTCGCTAATAATGTTGGGAACCGAGACTTCAATTCCTTTGTGGTTGAAAATCCAAGAAGACTTCTTGGATGAAACAGTAGGGAAAATGGCGTGAATTAGTCTAAGGTTTTGCAAAGTGATTGGGTTTGGGGACAATCCATTGCATTTGATTGGGGATTTGAGGCTTGTGGTGTGGTGATGCATTCAGAGAATAGTGTTGAGAGAGCCAAAGAGAGAGAGAGAGAGAGAGAGAGAGAGAGAGAGAGAGAGAGAAGGGTTTAGATAATGTTAAAGAAATGAGAGAGAGAGAGAGAGAGGGAGAGCATATATGCACACCATGACAAAATCAAAATGAAATCACAATATGGGCAAAAATGTAAACTCCATACACAATATATGAAAAACATATATCATACAAAAAATAAAAAAGACTAAATGGTTTAAGAAAAAAACACTTAGGACTAACTATAGCAACATTTACCAAAAAAGAATTTATGAGTAATTTTTCCTAAAAGAATATATATTTATTTTATTTACTTTATGTCTAAAAAAATAATTTAAATGTTATAATCTTGTTTTTTTTTTTTTATAGTAGTGAGAAAAAAAAAATTAAATTTCTATTTCTTACGTTTAAATCATTCGACATTGGGTTTGGCCCAATAGTTTAGTAGGCACAACAAGAGTATGGTGAGATGGAGGGGTGGCCAGTGGCGGAGCTACGAAGGGACTAGGAGGGCACGTGCCCCCTCTCAAGTTTTGCAATTTTTTTTTGTTTTTTTGTTTTTTTTGTTTTGCATATAAGGAAAATAATTAACTAATAAAAAAATTATATAGAAATAATATTTAGAATGATTTCTTAATGATATTTTTCAAATTACAAAAATAACGATGGTTGTTTTGATTGAAAATGAAAAAATTACAACAAACCACATTATTAAAAAAAAATTTAGTGCAACAATGATATCAAATCATCACTTACATGTAAACATAGTTAACCCCACTACGAAAATGAGAAATTATTGAATTGTTAATTATATTTAACAAGTGTGATTGACCTTCCATGCTTTATTTTACTATTGATTAGTGATATCATATATCGATGATAATGTGGTATCACTATTATTTATATATTACTATATAATCTATTACAGACATATAAGACTCTTTTACGTTGTCTATAATACACTAGTTATAAGTAACATCAGATATTTCTAATTTTGATTTTTCACAACGTCAATTGTAAAAACAAAAATTTTAAAAATTTTCTATTAAATATTTAAAAAAATTTGCGTAATATTAATTAAAAAATTATTGTCTATTGTTATTGATTATGAGAAAAAAAAATTCAAAATTTTAATTAATAAGTGCCCCTTCTAAATTATTTTTTTGGATTTGCCACTGGGGTGACCGTACCGACTTGAACCCGACCATCGATTTCCGGGTTTGGACATGTTTGGGTCTGACTTAAGATGAGGTCATACTGGGCTGGGTCCACAGTTGAATGGTCTGAAAACATAATGAGTAGGAAATCGAACTTGTGCAGAAACTTCAAATCAAAACAATACATGTTAGGGGTGAGTAGCGGATATTTCGATCCGCTCAAACTGATCAAATCGAACTGATTCGCCGCATTTTGAATAGATGCGTAATAACGAGCGGACGGTTGCAGATTTATTTTTTCCAATCCGCCTAATTTTGGACAGATGGCAGATTTGAGGTTCCTTTAGTTGCAACCAAACCGCCAAACTGCGAGCACCTCTAGTAATTTGTAAGACTTTGTGTTTTCAATTTGTTTAGATATTCTGTTGTATTTTCAATTTGGAAATCCTTTTATCAAATGGTAAGGGTTGACATTTGATATTTTTGTGTGGAAAATATAGGGCTTAATTTTGTCATTTAAAAAAAAATCAAATTAAATAGTTTTTGAATAAAAAAAGTAATGAAATAGTTTTGATAATGCATGATTTTCATATATGTATTTATTATTGATATTTGACAATTTACTTGATAATCTTTTGGTTATGTTGAGTTGAATTATTATCCACAAAAAAAAATATTAGGCAAATTATTGTATTATGTTCAAAATTTGTAAAAGTTTAAACCGCCAAACCAATTCGCATCCATCTGTCAATCCGCCAATCTGCTCAATTCGTATCCGTCAATTCGGAGGATGAATGCAGATTGATTTTTTCCAATCCATCCAATCGGCAGACGAATGGTAGATTAGAGGTTTCCTGGCCGCAACAGAACCACGAACACCCCCAATACATCCATTTCACCTGTACACTAGAATGATATATGTCTAGTATAAAATATACTTATATTACCACTGTTTAGTTTAAAAATAAATAAAAAAGAATAAAGCAACTAATTTATTAATGAGTAAATTACATTACACTTTCGTTTATGTCATATTTATACATTTAATAATCATTAATTAATTAGTAATTGTCTTTTTTTAATTTAAATTTAATCCTTGAAAAAAATCAATTTCAAAATTATTTTTGCAATTGTATAAAAATTAGTTTTGAGAAATTATTTGCATTCATTAGAAAAGAGTTCAATAAAATAAAAGGGCTAGTCAAGATAATTTGTGCCTAACACATTTAAACTTGGCCAAATCCACCCATTTGTCACCTCTAGGTGGGGGTTAGAGGTTTGAGCTAATATAGCAATGGTGAACTCTTTAAGTTGTAATTTAACTATATTAAGAGCAACTCAAATAGTGAGCTATCGGAGCATCTATTGCTATAAAATAGCATGAAATTCACTTTTTTCATCTCCAACAGTGAACTATTAAAGTTGCTAAATTATACTTTTGTTATATCTTGTATCAAATTTGGCATAAGTTTTACCTAAAGTTAAAGTTGCCAACACAACAACATTGTTCAAAAATACTGTTCATCTTCTTCCTTCACTTTTTTATGTCTTTTCATAAAAGTTTAAAAAATCAACTAAAATAGTCGTTGGGCAACTTTCAATTTTAGTTAAAAAGTTATTATAAATTTCACGTAATTCTCTCATTTTTCTGTACTTTTTTTTCGTAAAAAATCAAAAAATTATTAAAATAATTTGTTTCCAAATGAAATCTCTATAAAACTTCGTGCCTCCATTGAAGAAGAAGAAAAAGTTCATCAAGTAATTATGTTTCATTCATCTTCAACAATCTTTGCATTTCTCTGTTTTGATCAATCCATTTTTTATTTCCACTCTCAAATGGCGATAGATGTGTTCCTCACTCAGATCTCTCCTCCACATCTCTCTCCGCCTACGAATCTGTACGTATTAATTTCTCGCCACATTTCATGAGATCTTAATATTACATGTATATGTCTGTCCGTAGTCTTTTGATCTATTGCTTGTTCATCTCATCCACTTTTTTTATTTGAGTTCTCATTTAAAGTGTATAGTAGATGCAATTCTGTTGCTTGATCTAAAAGCACGTTTTTTTCGCTAGAAAAAATTATTGATTATTTTGATGAAGTTTCGTTATATTGATCTTACCAACAGCCACTGCTTACGTTCAAAGATATTCACCAGCGAGATTTCAACTAAAAATAAATAGTACATTTGATTGCTAGATTATGATGAGAAAATTGATAGAATTGTGGGGATTAATCATATATATAAATAGTATTTTTTTTTCTTTTTTATGTGGTACATTTTAAATATATGTTTAAAATAAAAAAATCACATTAATGTCTTTGTATTTACATATAATGTTTTATACAAATTTAATTTCAATTACAATAACTAATTTTTTATATATATAAAACAGCATGTGTTTAATCATATATTTTATATCTTTTGTCTATGTTTTTGATATCTCAACATTAATTTATATTTAATATTTTATTCAACATGAAATTATTTATTATAAAATATTTATATTAATTTAAATTTTATATACCTATATACAAGGTGGAACCAAACATAGTACATTTTAAGAGAGAGTATCTCTTTATCAAATTTGTGGTTTATATTTGTACTTGATTTTCATTTCATTAATCAACACTGCATCAATTAAGTTCGGTGAGCAAACATGAAATGTATCTCTTAAGGAAAAAATTATCACAAGAGTCTAGAAAAGTGTGTCGTTGTAGTTTTGTACTCTTTAAAAAAAAAAAAAAAAAAACTCTACTCTTCATAATTATACACTATAGCATTACTGAGATGGTGGGAGGAAATTTTAAAAGAACGCTACAGTTTGTAGCTCCAACCGCACCACACCCTCTCCTTTCACAATTCTAATTAAGGCTCGTTTGGAGCGTGGGTTTGATTTTTTTAACTTTTTACCTTTTTAGCTATTGTGGTTTGGAGATAAAAAAATTCGCATATGATATGTTTTTTTATTTTTTTGACTTTTATAAGAAAAAATATAAAATAATTATAATTTGAATGTGACATTTTATTTTATTAACTTTTTAATTTATTTTATTTTTAGAAACTAAAAAACCGAAAAAAAAAAAAAAAAAATTATGCCAAACATAGACTTACACGGTAGGCAAAGTAAAACAACAGACCCTCTCCTCCCTTGATCTCCGATTCCACCACCAACTCGTCGGCGTCGGCGTCGGCGTCATCCACTCCGACGACAGCCTGCGATCGCCGACTTCCACTACCGTGTTGCCGTCTCCGTCGCCGTCCTCGCCAAAACGAACCCCCCTCTCTCTCTTCTCCTCACCTCCTCACCTCCGTCGCTGCCTTGCCGCCGACTCATCACCAATCGTCGATCGAAGAACCACCGCTTGTATCGGCGGCGGTGTTGATATCATCAGCGCCTGTGACATTAGTCGTCGCGATCGCTGAATTGGCGATGTGAGGGCTCCAAATCTGCTGGATCTGTGATAGATCTGAGATGTGAAGGCTTCGGATCTGCTGGATCGGTGGTAGATCTGAGTTGTGGTAACCCTTCTCTCTCTCCTCTTATACAAATTTCAATTATATATATATACGTATATGTATCTCTGTGTATATTTACTAGTAATTTATTTTCTGGATCTTATTCTCTGTCTCTGGCTTGCTTCGTTGTGGCAAGAGTTGCAGGAAATTTGAAAACATTGATTTGAGTTGCTGGATCTGCTTGATTTTTGTTGTTGTTGTTGTTGTTGTATAATAGTATACAGTCTACTGGAATAACATTAGATCATGCATTTTCCCAAAACATAGTATAATAGTATATAATAGATAAGTGTTTGGCCTGGAACTACTGGAATATCAATCTGGATAAGTGTTTGTATGTTTTGGGAATTGTTTTTGAACAGAAAAGCTTCATATATCTATACTATTATTTTTTTCTGTCCAACAAAATTGAACAGATGTTTTCAACAGATAGGGGAAAAAAATTTAAACAGATAAAAAAATAGTTGGACAGAAAATTTATACAAACAAAAATTTGAATAGAAATTTTTTTCAGCAAAAATTTAAACAGATAAGTTTAAAAATTGAACAAATAAAAAAATGTGTTTGATTTTTTTGATTTTCTTTCAATTTGTTTCATTTCTTGTTCAATTTTACTTTATTTTATTTTTTCTTTCTTTTGGGGAGCTAAGAAAAAAAAATTAGAATAGTTGTTGAGTGATTTGAAATTTGGCTGGTGGTGATATGTTGAAAAGTCCAAGCTAACAGATTAATCTGTTGAAGCTGGTGATGATCTGTGACTGATTGTTGAATTGTTATTTTAACAAATTAAAAATAATTTTGAACATAAAGAAATTTGGCTTGGTGATGATCTATGACAGATATTTGAACAGATAATGAAATTTGGATAGGTATTTGAGCAGATAAAGGAAAAAATTATATAGATATAAAAATATATACAGATAAAATTTTGATAGAAAATTTGTACAGATAAAAATTTGGACACAAAATTTGGACAGATAAAAAATTTATATAGAAAAAATTTAAATAGATAGAGATAAAAAATTTGGACAAATAGAAAAAAAATTTGAACAGATAGATGAAAAATTTGAACAAATAGAAAATAATTTGAACAGATAGTCAAAAAAATCAACAGATAAAATAAGTCAATAGATAAATTAAGGAGTAAAATTGAAAACAAAATGTCCTTCAAAATAAGTAAAAGAATTTTTTACCAAACTATTTTACAAATAGTGGACCTTTCACCAATAAAAAAAATATACATTGGACCTAATGTCTTATACACTTTCTAAATTGGATTTATCGCCAATTTTCTCCATATACAATATGTGTGAATAATTCAAAAAGAATATTAAAGAAAATAGTAAATTACAAACATACCTCTTGAGATTTACTTAAATTACAAATTATCCCCTGTGGTTTTAAAAATTACATTATGCCCCCTAAGGTTTTTAATTTTATAACAAATAAGTCATTTTATTAATAAATTATTAAGTTAATTAATAGTTTTTTAATAATGTTAAAATTTTATTTCAATTAATAATTCAGATAATTTTATTATTGTATACGTGAATAGTTAGAAATTTTACTTTTTTAATTAATTTTGTTAAATAAAAAATTCTGACAGGAAGGTAGTTGTAATTTTCAAACCACAAGGGACAATTCGTATTTTAAGCAAATCTCAGGAGTTATATTTATAATTTATCCTAAATTTTGTATATCTCTATTTCTACATATTTTTAATTGCCAAATAAATATAAAACTAAAAATAAAATTAAATAATAAGAACCACTTTTAGTTTTATATTACTAATTATATTTCTAATTTAACTATTATTTTTAATATCAAAATAAATATTTATTTTACTATCTCATAATTTAATATATACCATATAAAATCAGTACATGATAATTATATTTTTATAGCATAATAGAACTAAAATTATCAAAATAAACAAATAATTTAACTAAATTTATTAGATATAAGTATCTAAGTAACATTTTATAGAACACAGGTTAAAATTATTAAAATAAATAATTTAAATTTAAATTTTATTTTAAATTAAAATTAATATTATTCTTTTGTAACACATATCATATTATAAAATATCACTATATTAACTAAACTTAACTCCATTGTGATTTTATGTTAGATATCATATTTCTAAAAATAATTTATATATATGTGTAACGTCCAATTTGATATTGATTAATTAAAATAATAGAACTCAATACTTTTTTTTGTTAAGTTTAGAAGATAAATTGACAAGTGTCAGATGATAAATAGTGCGAAACATTATTTTTAAGAAAAATGATTCATTGAAAATGATTGTTTATATTTAAGACACCTATTGATGTTTCTTGAATAATTTTTAAATAAAAATTTTGAATTTATAGTATTACTAATAATACACATTCATAAGACTGTCAGAAAGATATGTAAAAAGACAAATAGCGTGTGTCATATACACCTTATAAGTAAATGGCACAATTCCATATTTTCTAAGCCATAAAAATAAAAATAAACAAATAAACAAACAAACAAACAAATGTAAGTCATAACCAAATATCTTGAAATAATATTATAATTAAAGAATAAAATTAATTATAATTAAAAAAATGCAATTAAAGATGTATATGATATGAGTGGCTGTATAATAAAATTATCCTCAGTTGTAAATTTTTTTTTTTAAAAGAAGATGTTGCAATTGGTGAATATGACAGTTATGAAACCAACCTATTATGTAAAATTTTTGGGAAGTTGCTATTTTAATGGGTTATTTTAATTTTTAGCTATTTTAGGTATCGTTTGGGAAGAAGGTTTTCATGTTTTTTTGGCTATTTTAGTCACAAAAAACAAAATAGGCTATTTTCGTCACAACAAACAAAACATCACATCCAACCCATAATCATTACACTATTCTCTCACAAAAAAAGTCAAAAAAACTAAAAAGTCAAAAAGTCTTTTCCAAACCAAGCTTTTTAGCCCAGGCTGGGGTCACTGTTGTGCCTCATTTTGTGGTGAATTATGGATTTATTTTTATAATCTGAACCGTTCATGTTATAAGGTTTGTTGAGTACTTCATACCTACCAAAAATCATATTAATCGAATACCAATAACTATATGATTGATAATCAAAAAAATAAACAAGAAGTTTTTCTTTTGAAAAATAGTATAAAAATATGCAATTCGATCATATAGTTATTGATATCCGATTAATATATATATGATTTTCAAAATGATGCACAACAGTCACTGCTGTGCCTTTGGCAACAGTGACCCCAAGTCCGGCTAAAATAGCAAAAAAAGTCAAAATATTAAAAAGTCAACCCACTTCCCAAACGGAGGCTTAGTATGTCAAAATTTTTGTGTTTGAAAAGATGATTAAATTTTTTTTAGTTAGATTTAATGTTTGTAAAAAAAAAAATTACGAATTTAATGTGACATTTTATTTTATTAATTATTTTAACTTACTCTTTTTTTTTTTTTTTTTTGTGAAATGAGTAAAAATCCCACTTCCCAATTGAGTTAAAATCCCACTTCCCAAAGAGGCCCATTGATGCCGGTGCTTATAAATGCTAAAAAATGGATCTAAGACAATCTCCAACGGTTCACCAAACTTGACATCAAATTTAAATTTTGGTGAAAAAGTCACTGTTTGGTACTCCAACGATTGCACCAAATCGGTATCAAATTGAGAATTCATCAAAAAATTCATCAAAGTGAGAAAAAGCTGCAGATTTTACCAAATTACTGTTCCTGACCGTTGGAAGAGCTGAACCGGTCAACCAGCCGGTTGCCCGGCCGGTTGACCAACCGGTCGACCACTAAAAGGTTCAAACAGTTCAAATGGGTTGGTTCAAACAATTCAAAATATATATATATTTTTGCCTTACCGGTCAACCAGTCGGTCGACCGGCCGGTCGACCACTAAAAGGTTCAAACAGTTCAAATAGGTAGATTCAAACAATTCAAAAAAAAAAAAAAAATTTTTTGCCGTATCGGTCGACCGGCCGGTCGACCAATCGGTTGCCCCTGGAACAGATTTGATGAAAATTAACCATTGGAGCATTCTATATTAGATTGAGAAAATGGTCATTTTTTTACTCAGATTTGATGAAAAATTAGGTGAACCGTTGGAGATGCTCTAAACAGGGGCAGGACAAAAAGACAGAGAAAACACTTTCTATTTTTAGATATGGACTTGTTAGAGTAGGCTAGTCGTTAGGGCTAAGTAAGGAATCCGTGAAATTCGTAATTCGATCCAGTCTAGTCTAATTCAATAGGTTTGGATTGATTTTTTGAACCCGTGATTCAGTTCCGGATTGAAAAATTAAAAACCTGTAGTTCACGGATTGGTTCCAGATTAAATCCCACGGTTCCGGAATGGAACCGATCCGGACCGTATAAAAATAGTTTATATTTTTATTATGCACCCTCCTACATAGTATCTTCTCTTATTTCATATAAAACTTAAATCCAAACCTAAACTCGCATAATATATTTTTTTATTACTTTTGTTTGCTAGTTTTTAGTGTTTATTTGTAATGGTCTAAATACTTATGGTGAAACTAGTTTTTCTTATGATTGTATAAATTTTACAATAGTATGTCGCTATTATGAAAAAATATGTTGCTATTGTGAAACTAACATGGTACTATATTTATATTTTTATGAAATTAAAGTGTTATATATATTTTTTGTTATTTAATTATGTAAATCCGTGGTCCTAAATCGATCAAATCCGTATTTAAATGGATTGGTTCGGATTGGTTCCACGATCTAAACAGATTGGATTGGTTTCAATTTTTTGAAAATCATAGATAACTGATTGATTTTGGTTTTACCTCAATCTGGTCCAATCCGGACCATGCTCACCCCTTAGTAGTTGTTAGATATGATGTACTGTGTACTAAGCATTTCCTTTTCAAAATTTATCCAATTCTTTTAGAATAAATTACAAACACACCTCTAAAGTTTATTTAAATTACAAATTATCTCTTGTGATTTTAGAAATTATATTATACTCTTTAAGGTTTTTAATTTTATAATAAATATGTCTTTTTATTAATAAATTATCAAATTAATTAACAGTTTTTAATAATGTTAAAATTTTATTTCAATTAACAATTTATATAATTTTATTATTGTATAGGTGAACAGTTAAAAATTTTACTTTTTCAATTAATTCTGTTAAATACAAAATTCTAACAGGGTGGTATTTGTAATTTTTCAAATCACAAGGAATAATTCATATTTTAAGCAAATTTTGGAGGTGTTGAGTGTTTGTAATTTGTATAATGGATAGGGTCATAATTTTAAAAAAAATAATGCCATTACATATATTGGTTTACTAATTAATATATTAATTAGTACGTGTAGTGCCATCGTTTGCAATTAAGGCCAAGTTTGGGAAGACTAAATAAGTACACTTTTTGTCTTTTTAGACTAAAAAATTGAGGTTGAAAATATGGATGTTTGGGTTAACTTTTTGACTTTTTATTGAAAAATGTGTAATAAAAAATTGTAAAAATTGATTTGTATGGAAAAATTTGAATTGGGAGTTGTGCAGCCGTAATTGTTGACTTTTTGTGAATAGTGTTAACTTTTTAACTTTTTGAGTAACTTTTTGACTTTTTGACTTTTTTGGGAGTGCCCAAACTTAGCCTAAATCTTTTTACGTAATTGTTTTCTTGCGATTATTCTAAAGAGGTTTTTGAATCTTCAAGGCAAAGCAGAATCATTACAATTGCTTGATCTTTGATCATTTGGTAAATACTTAGCTGCTCATCGATAGGGTATTAGAAATTTACCAATAATATCAAAAATAAATTTGATATAAAGATTTATTTTTTGTATTTTAAAACTAAATATTTTTTTACAACTAGAGGAGGTGGATCTTAAAGGTCACCCACGAGAAACTTAAGAGCTTGCACCAGAGAAAGTACTCCAGGAGGAAGTTAGTACGTCACATCAAGTTACATTTTTTATTTTTAATAATTTATTGAGCAATTTTTTCAAAAGAAAATGTTTGAGGGTCACAATTTTTGTGGCCACAATAGCTCAAAACTGTCAAAACACCAAAACGATCGTTTTGACAGTTTTGAGCCATTGTGGCCACAAAAATTGTGGCCATCTAGCATTGTTGTTTTTCAAATTGCGTACCACCCTTTCTCATGAAAATACATAAATAAGTAACATTGAAAAACTAGAAGCTCAAAAAAAATTACATGGCACACGCCTGAAGATCATAGAATTGCAATCACCTTGCTTGGTTTCTAGTTTTGCAAAATACTTTTTAGAAAATTTTACTTTCTTATTTTCGGTATTTTTTTGTTTTTACTGAATTTTTTTAATATTTTAAGTAATTTTTTTACTTTTTAGACACACAAAACATAAATACACCTAAAAAGTAAAAAAACTGTAAAAAAAACTTTTAAAAATTCACTAAATATCAAAAATACAAAAAAAATATAAGAATTCAGTACATTTTTTGTATTTTTATGTATTTATTAATTTTTTAAAATATTTTTTCACAAATTTTTTATTTTTTAGATACATCTAAGTAAGGTGCATCTAAAAAAGAAAAAAAAATCAATTTTCAAAAAACTTAATTCAAAAAACTCAAACCAAACATAAGGAATCAGACTAATGTGAGACTTTTAAAATAGAGACACATCAATCAAACAGAAAGCTCATGCAATTGTTTTTCGAATCTGTCTATATTGTCAGTCATGAAGCCTTGGCTTGTTAGGGTTTCTTTCCACTTGAGATGATTTTTCTTTACCAATTTGCCCATCTCGTTATCTTTATCCATTACGGAGCAAATAGACTCGCACAAACTCTCTTTCAAAAACCAACCATTTTCATCTCTTGCTACCTCCACAGCTACCTTCAATTCCTCAGCCATTAACCTAGTGTTGAGGATTTGATCACATAGATGTGGTACAAGCACTATTTGAGCATTGCTCAATAGAGACTCCCACATCGATCCAAATCCGCAGTGATTCACAAAACACCCAACAGATGGGTGACCTAATATTTGTGGATGTTGCACCCATCCTCCATAAACCACTCCTCTCCCTCCAAGCCTCTCTTTAAACCCCTTCGGCAACGCTTCTTCCACCGTCGCCGCTCCTGCAGGCGGTTTTAAGGCTACTAAAAATGGTAGCCCCGTTAACTCAAACCCTAGAACAAGTTCTTGGAATTGGTCCTTTTCAAGGATCAATTGGCTTCCAAATGCACAGAACACAACGGAGTTGCGCTCGAACCCCTCCAGCCACCTCGCCCACCGGTCTTCAAGCGGCCTTTCCATTTTCATCACTTCATGCAGGACAGGTCCTGTTAGAAACACAGGTTTTCCATACTGGCTTCCTATGTAGTCACAAAATTGTCCCTCAATTTGTTGGCATGTTCTAATAGAGATTGCATCGCATTCTTTCATGGAGGTTGTGAAACGACCATGGAGCGTTATTCAACGGCCAAATTCAAATGATATGACAGGCGGTGCTAGAGCTTCGTGTCTGCGTAACACCACGGTGGAAGATGGGTAGCCTGGTGGTGGCTTTGCCATTTCGGCCTCCATTAGTGTCATGTCCTCGAAAACTTTACGTGCAGGGACTAGTTGGATTGCCACCGTCACTGCAGAAGCAGCACTCTAGAACACGATCTTCATGAAGCCAATCTTTGATGCTAGTTCTGGTATCCAATGGGCGGTGTCAAAGAGAACAAAATTAGGTTTCACTTTGCGTAGCAATGTTTCCACCTGATCGCGAGTATAAGAAATAGATGTATTATTAATTGATGTATTGTTGTTACAAGATTTGTTGTATATATTTTGTATATTACAAGCTATTATATAGGAGAGGATTTGGGAGTAGGTGAGGTAGGTGAGTGGTGGTAGTGGATGGTAGTGGAGGTGGTGGGTGGTAGTGGAGATGGTAGGTGGAGTTGGTAGTGGGGTAATTTACACAATTTACAATTTACATTAACAGCCCCCCTCAAACTCAAGGAGGATAGGAACTAACCAACTTGAGTTTGAAGAGAGTAACAAAACAGAAAAATAAACTGATAAATAAAATAAAACAGGATAGGAGACACGGTATGGTCGTGTCAGACCGTTGTAGAAGACACGGTATGGTCGTGTCGGACCGTTGTAGCAGACAGTTTACGGGGTCATGTCGGACCGATGTAGCAGACACTGTGTGGTTGTGTCAGACCGTTGTAGAAGACAGTTTATGGGGTCATGTCAGACCGTTGTAGCAGCTGACCGGAATCAATGTCGGGACATTTTATGGGGTCATGTCGGACCGTTGTAGACAGTTTATGGGGTTATGTCGGACCGATGTAGCAGCTGACCGGAATCAATGTCGGGACAGTTTATGGGGTCATGTCGGACCGTTGTAGCAGACATTGTGTGTCGTGTCAGACCGGCTGCCCAAAAGATATACATGGATGTAGATATCGAGCCCTCAAAAGTCGTGCCCTCAAAAGGTGTGCCCAATCTTTCAAAAGGCGTGCCATCAAAAGGCGTGCCCATGTTTTCAAAAGGCGTGCCATCAAAAGGCGTGCCCATGTTTTCAAAAGGCGTGCCATCAAAAGGCGTGCCCATGTTTTCAAAAGGCGTGCCATCAAAAGGCGTGCCCATGTTTTCAAAAGGCGTGCCATCAAAAGGCGTGCCCATGTTTTCAAAAGGCGTGCCATCAAAAGGCGTGCCCATGTTTTCAAAAGGCGTGCCATCAAAAGGCGTGCCCATGTTTTCAAAAGGCGTGCCATCAAAAGGCGTGCCCATGTTTTCAAAAGGCGTGCCATCAAAAGGCGTGCCCATGTTTTCAAAAGGCGTGCCATCAAAAGGCGTGCCCATGTTTTCAAAAGGCGTGCCATCAAAAGGCGTGCCCATGTTTTCAAAAGGCGTGCCATCAAAAGGCGTGCCCATGTTTTCAAAAGGCGTGCCATCAAAAGGCGTGCCCATGTTTTCAAAAGGCGTGCCATCAAAAGGCGTGCCCATGTTTTCAAAAGGCGTGCCATCAAAAGGCGTGCCCATGTTTTCAAAAGGCGTGCCATCAAAAGGCGTGCCCATGTTTTCAAAAGGCGTGCCATCAAAAGGCGTGCCCATGTTTTCAAAAGGCGTGCCATCAAAAGGCGTGCCCATGTTTTCAAAAGGCGTGCCATCAAAAGGCGTGCCCATGTTTTCAAAAGGCGTGCCATCAAAAGGCGTGCCCATGTTTTCAAAAGGCGTGCCATCAAAAGGCGTGCCCATGTTTTCAAAAGGCGTGCCATCAAAAGGCGTGCCCATGTTTTCAAAAGGCGTGCCATCAAAAGGCGTGCCCATGTTTTCAAAAGGCGTGCCATCAAAAGGCGTGCCCATGTTTTCAAAAGGCGTGCCATCAAAAGGCGTGCCCATGTTTTCAAAAGGCGTGCCATCAAAAGGCGTGCCCGATGCATGGCGATGCACG